>JASDQU010010010.1:40387-67603 GCA_032191745.1 Picea mariana | reverse complement strand
AAGATGACCTGAAAATAACATACCTTAGAACACATCACCAAAAGACTTCATCCTCCCTTGAAATCCGGCCTTCTTTTACTTCTTCTTCTCTCTGAAATTCGACTTGTATCAAATGAATGTATAATGATGTTTATTTATACCATTTATTTCACTTCCTTTTAACATTAGGGACGACCTGACACTTTCTTATTTTGTAATTTTTTTCTTTAATTGTCTTCAGGGCCTACATGTATAATTCACTTTGTCATCTTCAAAAATTCATTTCTCCTCAACCATGAGGATCCACGTGACGTGCCACATACCAATGGAAAGAGCATGATGTATACTATCCATCCATGGGTGTTGTATCTACATGTGCATTTTTCTTCATGTCCAAATAACTTCATCAATCTTGTGGTCCAAAACCCATGACTAGGGTTGACATCAATGACAACAACCAATCTTCCAACACAATATCACCAAGTTAACCAACAAGATACCTCTAGCAATACACCATACTCTCCATAAACCAAATACCATAAACCATTACAAAAGACCATGTGCCAAAACCATACCTTTAATCTTGTAGCAATCATCAATACCTATAACATACCATGCAACAATTGGAACAATTCCAATAACAAAATCTGATGTCATTACCAAACTGCCAACTTTTTGCAACTGCCAAATCTGTTGTCACGGTTCTACTAGCATGGTTCTATTACCACAATTTTGCTACTGTGGTTCTGTTGTCATGATTATGTTGCTGCATTTTTTATGTCACGATTCTGCTTCCAAGATTTTGCTGCCGAGGTTTTGTTGTCGCGATTTTGCTGATGTGATTCTATTATCATTGTTCTTTCGCCACACTTTCTCTGTTGTGAATTCACTCTATCAATAATACATACCCAAATAACCTTTCACAAATAGATATTCAATATGCTCAAACATCATACACATAATACACCCTTCCTCTCTTATTTATACTTCTCCAAGTATCTTCCTCTCGGGGTTATCTTCTAACCAAATTACCCAACTTTTTTATTTTGGGGCTAACCCACTTATAACCACTTTGTCCACTTACAACCACTTTATCCAGAAATAGTAAACTCTCCACTTCTAGTTGCAACTAATTTATTTTTAATTGTTTTTTTGTTGCAACCACTTAACCCATGAGTAACCACTTTGACTGATCAACTTCTTCTAGGAGCTTCTAGAATAATTTGACTTCTTTGACCTTCTAGGGGCTTCTAGATAACTCATGAGGGTTCTCGAACTTCACATGGCCATAAATCTCTAACTGTGAGGAGTTATGTGACATTCCATATATCATCGGAAATGGCATGACATATATTTTTCATCTGGAATAGTTTCTCCTACAAATTCACTAATCTTCATTACATTATTCCTCAATAAAACTTGGGTTCCCTAACCACACTACTGGGATACTCAACCACCCAACCATTTGGACTTCACAAAGCTTCTTCCCGTGAGGAATTTCACCATAAGGGGACCACTTTGATATCTTTATCCAATAGCATCTTCTCGTGAGGTCTTTCACCATAAGGGGGGACCACTTTGGAGTTTATCCATTTGGTTCTTCCTATCAACCATGACATGACAACAATTATACAACTCCCTTTAATATCAAGACATCATTATGATAACACTTGTCATCAACCCTTTGAAAAAAATTACATCAATGACCATATAACCAATAATCAATATATGATCAATGATACAAACACATCACTATGACAATACTTGACATCAAACCTTTGACATCAATGACAACATAGTACAACACTTTCATGTTCTACTTTGGACATAAGTGCAGGTAAAGTGTCAAACACTTCTCAATATGATATCCACTCTTACCAAAATGATCCATATGGATATATATGGTCGCCCAACAATTATACTGGCTCAAAGAACAATTTTCCATTTTGGCAGTTTTTACAGTTTTTTGAGTCCCAAACTTTCGGGGCCATTTTGAGGCCCCAAACAATGTTTTTTTGAATTTCTTTTTTTTGGGGGGGAAGGGTTATCAACAACATACCATGACCCTCTAGGAAAGTTTTACCTCTCGGATAGACCTTTCTGGTGAGGTATCAAACTCCCCAAACAGAGATCGTATGAAAAATTTACACACTTGGGAAGTTGACATATCAACTACCCCCATCAGGGCCCGCAAACCTTTTGGCCTTTCATCTTCTGGGGTTAGGTTTTTGGATTTTATTTATGTTAAATTTTCCTTTAGAACATAATTGTAATCATAATCTTCTTGTGAATGAGCGTAGATTTCACATCTATTCTTAGAGATAAGATTCCACCATTCTAGCGAGTTCATTCACTCTATATTTTACAGTTCTGTACATTTCACTCATTAATAGAAATTGTGTATTACTATGACTCTGTGTTTGTTGTTATATCTCTGTTATATCTTTGTTATATTCTTGTATCTATATTACATCCCTGTGTATTACCTTATTATATTTATACCTTCATTTCATTCTCAAAACAATCTGGGTCACACAATAAGAGAAAATTGTCTTGTTCCACGATCCCTTCTTATCATTCCCCCTTTTCCTCTCTTTTGAGAAACGATCTTCCTTCTTCTTGGAGGGATTTAATTGCACATACTTTCTTCTTCAAAACTTTTCCACATCATGGTTTCTAGTTCCAAAGGAAGCATATGGATACATATACCATTCACCAGTGGGAAAAGTATTCATTCATTCTCTTTTAGCATGCACATATTTCTCTAGCGATGACTTACACATGTTACCTTTCTCTAGACTAGAAGGTAAGGAAAACTATTTACGTAGAACTTATTCATTTGAATTTATCTTTTCTTGAGCTACCCTTGAGCATTATCAATCTTGAATGGAAAAAAAATAATATGAGGAGTCATCTTTCTCGATCATGCCTTTCAAAAGAGGTAGTCCCTTTTGCATTGGCGACTTAACATTCTCACCTTTCCAATCTTCATGGATTGGTACTAACTGTGCCAATACTTGATTTATTATTTGTAACTTTTTGTCAAACTCATGAAAAATACCCTTATGGAATTCCTTATGACATAACAATTGATCTTCTGGCCTCTGCTTCTCTTCGTCAAGAGTTTGCAACTGAATTCTTAACTCAAAATTATCCTTCTAGATTTTCTGATTAATGTTCTTTTGCAGCCTCAATTTCCTGAAAAAATTACTAATCTTTCCTTCTTGATAAGATACTTATCCATTTAAGTGAGTAAGTATTATGATGCATCTGAGTGCTTAATCCCAATTGTTTAACCAATTCTTCTGAAATCAAGTTAGATTGAGATCTACTATCTATCAATGTGTCAAGCTTAGTATGTCTCATTATGACCCTTATGTGAAACAATTTACTTCTAGAAACAAATCCATCATCAATTTTACTTGTCAAACCAACCAATGAGACTTTAGATTCATCACTTGAATCTGATCCCAAGTCTGTTGGTTTTTTTGTTGCTGCAACTGTCTGCCTCCCTTTCCTCTCTTTGAACCACTCCGGTCTCTTCCTAGGATGAAATTTCCAACAATGGTACTCATCATGCCCTTCTTTCTTGCAATGATTGCAAGAGGGCTTCTCTTCCTTTCTTTCCACTGAATTTTCCTTCTTTCCATTCCACTTATTTTTATCCTCTTTTCTTGAAGACGATTCCCCTGATACACCAACCCATGTTTTCCCCACTTCAATCTATGTTTCTTGAACATAAACCTCATCAAGATTAGTAGGTTCAAACATAAATAAAGTGTTACGAATATGTGTAGGTAAACCTCCTATATACTTCATAAGAGTTTCTTGGGCATGTAAAGGAAAATGTAACATTAATGCCATCTTACAAAATCCATCTGTGTATTCTTGCACTGTTTGTCCCTTTCTTAGTTTAAGAATTTGAAATTCAATTAAATGTTTCTCTTTATAACCCAAAGGGTAGAATTGTTTTCTATGTGTAGAAACAAAAACTTGCCATGATGGAAATACATTACCCATTGTTGTGTGCTATTTTGAAAATTGCTTTTCCACCAGATGAGTGTTGTTCCTACAAGACGAAGCGATGCTAACTTGATTTGAGTTGCCTCATCCTTGATTTTTTTCATGATGCAATAAACCTCCATCTGTCTGACCCAGTTATCAATCCTCTTTGCATTGACTTCACCATCATACATTGGTAATTCAAATTTCACATCAAGCTTAAGTAAAGGCATTTCTTGTTTATGTTTATGGGAATGTTTTCTTGCAGTGGATTTAGAACTTGAACTTGAAGAAGAAGAAGTTGATGGAGAAGAAGGAGGTGAAGGAGTAATTTGAGGAGGATCCTCTCCTTCATTTTTGACCTTTGAAGATTCACCTAAAACCAGTCTCTTTCGTTCCAAGTAATCCTCATACAAAATCTTCATCATCTCTGACATGGTGAAGAAATTTTTTCGAAACTCTTTCTCATCATGAGAAAGTCCCTCTTCCGATGCCATCTTCTCACTTTGATAAGTTCTCTTTCTCAATCCAATATCATGATTCTCTTCAACAAGATCGCCTTCACCATGATTCATCCTTTCCCTAGTAATCATGCAAACTAAAAAAATAAACCTTCAACTAGCTCTGATACCACTTGATCAGAAAAGATCTTTTAACGACAATGGGTTGAGTTATTTTGCATGAGTTAAATTAACCATTTAGGAAATTAATGAAAGAGGAATAATTAAAGAGGAAACACATCATCCATTAAGAAATATACAAATCTGAAAAAAAACATAAATAACAATAAACCATAAACACCAAAGTGATAACGGAGTTCGACAATCTCACTTATGTCATCAGGCCTTTGTCTCAGTGGGCGAGGCTTTATTATTTTTGTTTGAATCTTTAAAAGTACATAATAACAGTGCCAAAATGATTAGAGGCTGATATGGTTATTTTCTACTAGATTTCAAGAACCCAACAAAACTAACGGCACTGAAAACAGATGAACGGAGCTTCCAGAAATGGCCCACAAAAGTGCTCTACTCAATGGATTCCCTGCATAAAAATGGATTTGGCTCAACAATTCTTCATCATTTTCCTATTTTGAACCTCCTCTCCTTGGCTTCAAGAACTTTCAGTTTATATAGACTTGAAGTGGGTAACAACCTCCCAACTTTTCCCCAAGATTAGCCTCAAAACTATCCCAATATCCTCCAAAAATGGACTAAATCTCCCAAATCTGTTGAAACATCCATTAAAAATATTTATTATAAAGTGGAAAAACCCACTTTTTCAAAATATAAGGGTGCATCCCTTCCTCCACACTCTTGGGAATATGGTGCACACTCCATGTGGCCTTGGGATAGAGAGCCGGTCCTTATCCCCTTAAATGTAGGCCCTCTGGTTGCATTGGTTGCCATGTGCCCATAGCTCGGAGCTCCACGTGCTCTAAACTGGATAGACCCCCGATGGTTCAGCCCAAGGTTACGCCCCTAGTCGACAGGCTAGCCCGACCGACTGGGGCTAACCCCTAAACTTCCACGCCAACCAAATAAGAAAGGGTCATATGTGACATCGTTATGGTATATACACCAAAGGAGGAACTGGGAGCTACCACCAAGTATATGAGCACCAAACATTAAGGGTGTTGGTTACATATAATGATCATATAGTAGCATTGGGGCCTAGGGCTAGGCCCCATCCCTTAACTCTGTCAACGAGACCAACAATTCAATTTATATATAATTTCTACACCATAGTTAATAAGAACTATTGTGGGCAGGTGGGTATCCCATCCCTGCCAAAACAATTGCCACCCGTAATGGAGTTCATGGGTTTGAATCCCGTAGAACCCATAAAAATTTTCCAATGAACTGACCAATGGAGGGGTGCCATGCGGCAGCCTAGGAATGGACCATGTGGCACCATGATATCCGCCCACTATCTACCATGTGTCAAGCACTAATTCGACCATGACTACCCTGCCCAGTCATCGTGACACTTGTACCTTCCATGTCATCCCGTTCCAATGTGTCGAATGACCCTTGCCATGTGTCACCCTTGCAGTGGTGCCAAGTGTCACACTTTGACTCGTCCACCTGTCAGCTATCATGCCCAGTAAGAAACCTACCACATCATATTCCCATTGTACCTACCACATCACTATATGGCTTATACAGTCATCTACCACGTCAACACTGTAGGGACTGTACAGTCATCAAATTTTGCATGTTTGAAGAAACAAACAGAACACAATATCTTTTGTATATGACCTTTGTTTGAGCCCGTTCAAGTTGCGTTGGGTTCGTATCGACGATTCCTACGCACACATCCATTTTGAAGACATTTTGAGCACTTTTATTTTTAGGCCTTCTTAGACCCATTTTGGCTCCTAGATCCATTCTAGATCACACCTCCCCACTAAAGACATTTTGGTCCTCCAAAAGGTTACTGACCAATCATCAAGTGTGGGATAGGACACCCCACTTGTTCTCTGTCTTTAAACTCTGTCCTGTGCACCTACCTCATCAAGATCAACTGTAAAACAAACATGATAACGGACAACATATTGTTAGCCATTTGAACTCTGTCACATCTTACTGAAGCCACTATCATGCATGTTGACAACATTACTAATGATAACAACAGAAATATGAATGAAAATGAGATAATATGTTTGTAATATTTTCACAACATTAGCTTATCTTGAAGCAAAGTCACTACTACATATGGGCGGATTATTCCACAAAATTTTTCCATGTTTCCATTAGTTTCATATATATTTTTTTTAAATAGGGCAAGATTTTTGTTGATATTTCCATGAAATTTCGTCGCAATATCGACGAATAGGTTATTTTTTTTGGTCGAGATTTCCATCGCTATTTTCACAAAAGTTCGTGGCAATAGCGACGAAAATTTTGCCTATCTCATTGGTCAGTGTTAACGGCTAGTTGACTATTTGATCTATATATACCTGACTTTAAGAGACTTTGCGACACAATTGCTATATTTGTGACACTGTTCTTGGCTTTTGTTTGAGATGTTTATTTTTTCCGTCACCCACCGGTTGAACAAATCCAATTCTCGATCTACATATCTTGGATTTTGAACTTGCAAGGTTATTATTCTTTTTTTGATTGATGTACTCATTTAACCTGTAAATTTTTGTTCAAATGTCCAAATTTCATGTAGCTTGTTTTTTCCTTGATAATATATTATATGTGGAGTACCATATTTCATGTCTTTGGTTTTTGGATCTAGTTAGTATATTCTATGGAAAAGGGTATGTGGATTCCATAATATTCTAGGTTTATGGAATCCACATAGCCTTTTACCTTCAATTGTAGCTATAATGTCTCTCTCTTTTCATTGATAAAGATATGGAATTTCTCTTGAAACTCAACCATGGTCGGTGAAATGATAGTAAATGATTTTCATTTTCTTCTCTGTTTTATTTTTAAGAACTAACAAAAAAACACCAACAAAACTTGATTGAAGCTTTGATACCACTTGTTACATGCCTAGTACCCAAATGGGATCACACTTGCATAAATTGAAAATAATATACAGTGACAATAATGGTTGGGATACTTTCACACCTAATGGTTGGCTAGCACTTACTAATTCAATTAAATGAAGGAAGAAATCTCCATGAATAAAATCTTGAAGTTGATTGTTATATTGATAAATAATAAGTTATGGTATATATAAGATAGGTAGGAAACTCATGTTTATAACAATAACATACATAAACACTAACCCTAAACTTATGTTACGTATATATATCATTATTATATAAAGAAAACATTTGTACACATACGACCTTATTATAAAGATGTTATCTATGTCGTGATTAGGCACATAACAATCACTTTTAACGAACCACCTTCAACCATCTTAGCTTATGGTTAGACACCTTTATCTTTCTTGGCTTATGACTAAGCACCTTTAACAAATGAACTTATGATTATATACCATAGTCTTCCAATATAAATAAAGTATATTTGTTTCAACTTTCTCAATAAAATCCACATACCCTTTTCTTATATGTGATGTTGTTTCTCTCAATTTTTTATAATCACACACAATTCTAGATGTAGTGATTAACTTTAGTTTGTAGTTGATGTAAATTGTTTATACACTATTAATAAGGATCGGTATCTAAAATATAAAAAATTCATGACGAAATCTACGATAACATGATGAAATCAACTAGTCAAACAATGAAAAATGAGAACATGCCAAAGTGTCTTAGAAAATAAAACTGTGACCATTGTACGTAGCATAAAATTGTGACCATTGTATGTATATTCAAATCAACACGTCATAATTTAAACCAACCCAACCCAGTTGTGGATGACAATTGGTTGGCATTCTTTTTTTAGAGGTTAATTTCAAAGATTGACATTTTGTCTTAGAAAAAACTTAGAGGCTAGTGTATGGTGTCGAGTGATTCAAGTTTGAGAAATTTTGACCACTTTCGTTAAATGGTGTGTAATTATTTTCCATGGTTATTCAGTACACACTACTCTATAGTATAAATTGAAGCATATCTATCTTAATAGTTAATTGATAATAATAAAAAAAAGCATGTCAAAATGCCTTAGAAGAAATAATTGTGAGGATTGTAGGTCAATGTAAATAAACATATCATAATCGAAAGGAGTAGCTAAAATATAAAAATTTGACAACTTACTATTTGGTATGGTGTAGGTATGACAATTACATGTCAGAACAAGGATTTTTCACTATGAACGAAAATGACAGGAAGCTTGCTCGGTTAAGAGCGGCATTAGAGGCGGGGGGCAATGGAAAATGTTATTTCCCTTGCTATGATTGCAAAGGCTTGAAAAAAAAAGACTTTTAATAACAACAACTCAAAGACATTGTAGGGAGAAGGGGCACACCGAAGGGGGTTATGAATATCGTCCCTTGGTANGCTTGAAAAAAAAAGACTTTTAATAACAACAACTCAAAGACATTGTAGGGAGAAGGGGCATGCCGAAGGGGGTTATGAATATCGTCCCTTGGTAAGAGGATTCAATATTTAATGCATTCTCTGTAATAATACGTATGTCATGAATTTTAGTAATATTTCTTATCGGGATTTTTATATTTTCTATACACACTAGCTTTTCTATGTTGTTTTTAAATATATATATATGATGCCCCCAAAATGTTGACCTCCAGAGAGTTATTTGCCAAGTACTAGCAGAAATACTCCTTTACAGGGTGATGAACTTCAAGATCATAATATTGAAGTTGTTGATAAAGTTACTAATGATGATATGGATGGAGATAACACTAGTGATTCAAATCAGGAAGATGAGATACATAGATTGATCCAAGACACATTTGCTCCAATGGATGAGGACAACCAGGATGATAATCATCATGTTGATCCTCTACTGAGGAAGCCATGTCAACCTCTTTATGAAGGCTCAACAACAAATCTTTTATCTGCTATATTGTTGTTCGTGAACCTGAAGGTTTTGAATGGTTTATCAAACACATGCCTCACACAGATACTAAGGTATTTAATTTGTTAATTATTTATGCCTACATGTTCACAAATACTTAAAAGGTTCAATTTTTTCCTATATTTCTATTGTTTTCTAATTTGTAAATTAGTATATTGGATGAGATATTGATGATTAATATTGTTTACATTGACTTATTGTTTAGAATTTTGTAGATTGTTAGGTGAAGTTCTATTACCGACGTCAAATATTTTGCCATGCACATATCGAGAAATATCCGTGATTATGAAATAAATTGGAAATGACTATCAGGCTATTGATGCATTTCCTAATGTCATATCATATATTATGGACAATATCCATTAGAAAATGAATTCCCACAATGTCAAATAAGTAGATATCGAACCGATAAAGTGTCAAAGAAGGTTCCTCGCAAAGTTCTTCGTTATATTCCAATAATTCCACGTTTCCAACGATTGTTCAGGTGCCAAAGTATACCACAGTTTATGGATTTCCATGCAAATAAAAGAGGTCAAGATGATGTTCTTCGAATGCCTGCAGATGGTTCTACATTGAACTACATCGAAGAAAAGTGGCCAATTTTTAAAGAAGAACCTCGTAATGTTAGACTTTCGTTGGCAATTGGTGGTGTCAATCCATTTGGAGAGCTTCGTTCTACGTACTCAGTGTGGCCTATTTTTGTTATAAACAATAACCTTCCTCCTTGGATGTTGATCAAGAGAGAGAACACAATGTTGGCAATGATTGTTCCAGGTATTTAATTATCTTTTATTTGCTTTAAAGTATGACAAAATATTCCATTTCTTTGTTTCGTGCATGGTAATTATTTCTTTTATATATAACGACATCTAGATAAGTATAACTAATCATGCAGTATGTTCAACCAATTAGGTAGGTACCAGGTTAAAGATATGAACGTATATATTGAGCCTCTTATCGATGAGTTTTTTAAGTTATGGGCTGGTGTCACTATGTATGACATCTCTAGACCAATAGGGCAAAAACGATTTCAATTCCATGGAATACTATCATGGACAATTCTTGATGCTCCCGGGTTAACACATTTTTGTGGTATATTGTTACTTTATTTTGTGATTTAATATTATATATATTTATTGAAAATAGCATGCATTATTTTAAATTGTAACTCTAATTTGATGCTACAATATATCATATATCTTGTAGGTCTTCAAACAAAGGGTAAATTTGCATGCCCAGTTTGTGGTCCGAGGATAAAATCTCATCGTTCAAGGAGTTTAGGAAATGAAGTGTTTGATGAGTATAGGCACTTTCTGCCTAAGAACCATAGTTATCGAACTACAGGCAAAGAAAATTTCAATGGTAAAGAATAAAATGAAAAAAAAAAAACACGAAGAATGACACCTCGCCTATGGAAGTTGGAATATATTATAAATCGTCAAGGTACGCAAATTATTTCATTAATATTAATTTCATTTTGTCCCATTAATTAGTTTTAATTTCAATTTGTTGATGTTTCATGGATGTCGTTAAGGCACGAATTAGCTTCCACGAGGAATGAAAAGTTATGTGATGCAATTCAGTATATTTCCATACTAGAAGCACCTACAAATAGTTCATTTGTTTGATACAATGCATATCGGGAAGGACATAACAGAATTGTTATGGATAATATTCAATGGAAGGACTTACAAAGAGAGAATTGGAAAGATTTGTTGTGACATCCAGGAAGATAATCACGCATTGCAAAGTGTTATTATTAATTCTAATGGTGATGGCCGTGAAAAGAATACTATTCTTCCTTGGTTATTGACGGAGAAATAGAGCAATATTATAAAAGAGGTCATTCGAAAAATTAGGTTTCCGACAGGGTTTTCGTCAAACATACAAAATGTCTTAACGAAAAAAGGTCATTTTGGTGGGGTTAAAACACATGAATGGCATACATTCATTAAGGTAATTAGTAGGTTATAATATATTTTCTTATTGGTATGCATTTTTTGGAAACAAGTAATAATTATTTGTTTTTTGTTACAGTATGTTCTACCTTTATCTCTCCTAGATGACTTTGACAACAACATAAAACAAATTATTTATTTACTTGGAAAATACATGAGGTAAGTATTGTTTTATAAGGAAATGTACTTCTTATGTGATTTGTAGTGGAACTTATTGACATATTATGTTTTATCTGCAAATTTATGTATGCCTTGATAGTATTTTATTGCATCGACATTTATAGGTGGCTATCATCAAAATAAATCCATAAAGAATATATAAGGTATTGGAAGAGAGAAAGTCCCCGACTAATGTGTCAAATGAAACAATATATACCTCTGAAATTTTTCAATGCACAAGAACACTAGCTCATACACCAAGTTGAGGAGATTGAATTATGTGTACCAGTACACACAAGGTCAATGTGGATGGTGGAGAGGCAGTTGAAGTCACTGAAGGATTTTGTTAGAAAAAGAGCACGTCCAAAGGGTTCTATGGTTGAGGGATATATGGTATATCAATGCATGGTGTATATTAGTCAATATATACCTAAATTAGCAAAAAAATTGAATGTGCCTCGCATTTGGCATATTGACTCCATCAACAAATTTGAAGGGGAGGTCCTATTGGGGAAAGGTAAAATTAGGACTTTGAAAGGTAATTATTAGATGTTGACATAGATTTAATATATTACACATTTATTAAATTATTCCTTTATTAACAATAGCTAATTAATGATATTAAATTGTTATGCTATCATATAGTTTCTCGAGAGTGGGATGCTTTACATTTATACATTGCAAACAACATTGATTGGATGGAACATTGGATAGAATATACTGAAGAATACTTCGGTAGGTTATCATGGGAAGGGGTGAGTAAGATGATTAAAACAACGCACCGTCATCGATATCAATTTCCTGATCTTACATCAAGGGAAGTTGATTTAGACTCTGGTTTAAAAGATAAGCAGGCAAGTTAAATTTTTTACCCACATTTTCCTAGTTTTTTCCCAATTGTTCAATGTATTTGGTTTGTTTAATTTTTGAAATATATATTTAGTAATTCCTATATGAGGATTATTAATTGGCAATGTATTTTTTACTTGTTGTCCATGTTGTAGTTGAAACATCACAAGGCTATGTGGTGTAATGGTCGTAAATTTTGTATCAAAATGTTGGATGATAAGATGAAAAACTCAGATTGTGGTATAACTGCAGTGTTTAAGGTCACGAACATTTCCTCTAGAAGTGACAGAAATCCAGAAGAAATATAGAATAGGTACTATGGCCATTTGGAGGATATAATTGAGTGTGATTTTAATTCCTTTAAACTAGTTTTCTTTGAGGTTAAATGGTACTGGCTACGGATGCATGAACGCGATCCTAAAAGAACTATTATTGAGCATGATAATGGATTTACCATGGTTAATACAAGGGAATTTGAACCAGATACAAAGCCTTATGTTCTTCCAAGTCAATGTGAGAAATTATTTTACTCAGAGGTACCTGGTAAAGTAGGTTGTTCATACAATGTTAGATATGATCCAAGAGGAAGACCAGTAAAGTATATTCATGTAGCCGAGCATGGAGATAATAATAAGGAAGAAGATCATGATTATGCATATCAAGAGTAGGTGGCTCATGTAGTCGATGTGTCAGATGAAGAAGTTAAATAAGTTGATCATCCAAATGTAGGAGACGATGATCTCATTGACGATATCGATAACTATATTAGTGAAAATGACGTTGATGATGATGTTGATAGGAATGATCCTTTCACCAATATCGATTCTGAACTAGATCCTGATATAGATGTTGAGTTGAATGAAGAAGGAGATGACTGATATTTAATTATTGAAAATAAGAGGTATGTGTTTATATCTTTTATATGATCTTTACATGTTTTTGTTTTATGTATTATAGTATATGATACATGTTCTTTAGAATTTCAAATTAGGTAATATGGGGAAATTGATAGTGATGTGAAGGGGGGCATAATTAGAGCTTCCACCTTCACGTGGTTTCCCCTATTTAGTAGAGAATGAACTATTCTTGAAACCAACAGGAGCTCTACGCGACTGTGCCTAATCATACCAACAATGTAGGTATGTCCATCATCAATTCATCATGTAAACCATAAAACCTAATTTAGTGGAGTCATCAATTTGTTCCCAGTGAATGGATGTGTTGTTGTTGACATGGAATGGGACAACACATGTACCTTCTTAATTTTCTTCCTTCACTTGATGTGGGCATGGTCATTCCTAACCTTGAATTGAAAGTTGCCCCTAGTCTTAGTCGTCACCCTTCATGATAGTTGTCACCCAACGATCATTATATCACAATTTTGGAGGCATATGGGCATTGGGATCATGAGGATTTATAACCCTATAGTAACAAGAGATATTAATTGAACTTTGACTAGATTGAAGGTGTGTGCAATTGAAAATACTAACAACCCAAAACTAAAAGGGATCAATACACTGACTGTCAATGAGATGTGATCTAGCCATGGTGTGTAGGAATAGGCCTATCACCTTCAAAATTATCATTCTCCAAATATCTTATACAAATTTTACAAGGAAATTGTACTAGGACTAGACATGGGCAGCAATGACCTGTGAATGGGGCCAACGTTGAAATTTTTTCAAATTGTTTATGAATGCATTGAAATTTGAGATGGATGGACTATTCACATGACTTAACGATATGGGAGGGTTTCTAGACTCAAATTTGACTCACACACCCACTTTCTTCCATCATCAATTCATCATGTAAACCATAAACCCTAATTTAGTGTAGGCATTGATTTGTCGGGTTTTAGTGTTCCTAGTGAATGGATGCGTTTTTGTTGACATGGAATGGGACAACACATGTACCTTATTAATTTTCTTCCTTCACTTGATGTGGGTTTGGTCATTCCTATCCTTGAATTGAAAGTTTCCCCTAGTCTTAGTTGTCACCCTTCATGACAGTTGTCACCCAATGATCATTAGATCAGAAGGTTGGAGGCATATGGGCATTGAGATCATGAGGCTTTATTGGTTTTCTATGGCATGCATTAGGATCAGGTTAGCTCCTTTAGTTACAAATATCATTGAAAAGTTTGTCCAACATGCAACTGCAGAGCCTAATAGAGAGCAGTATCCATCATAAAAAGAGGATAAACATAAGGGTTTTTAGACTCAACCATGAGTCAAACAAACAATTCGACAATCAAATATTCTTTGGTTATTCTATCAAAAGAAAACAATAAGGTGTGCCAACAATTTGGACCATGTACTTGATCCTACTTATAACTAACATGTGGATGGGGCCAACGTTGAAAGTTTTTAAATTTGTGCTTGTATGGACTGAAATTTAACATGGTTAGATTATATACATACAATGAAAATATGGGAGGATTTACAAACTCAAACATGACTCACACATTCAATTCCACAATCAAACAACAAGCCTATAGAATAATTAATGTGAATGGGGAAGACAATGACAATATGGGAGGGTTAGACTAGACACATACAATGATGACAAAACCATTAAGGCCTATGTAGAAGCTAAATCCCAAGAAACCAAGTAATCTAAATCCCAAGCAACTAAGTATGCAAATGAGTTGGTGAGGTGAGGAGCCCAAAAATTAATTTCAAATAAGGCACAAATAAAGCACATGCATTATAGAACATGCATACACTTTAGAAACATGTACATACTATTAGAGGTTAGAAATTATAGAGGTTAGGAATTAAATTTGTTAGTGGTGATAATGATTATGATAAATGTGCATTATAGGGGTTAGGAGCTATAGGTTTTAATGGTTATAGTGGGTATACTTGTTAATGGTCATAGGAGTACAACCTGAGTTATACAAGTCATTAGGGGTTATAGGTTTTACAAGTGTTAGGGGTTACATGTTATACAAGTTACGTGCTAGGTGATATAAGGGTTAAATGTTATATGGGTTAAGGGTAACATATAGTAGGGCTTATGAATTATGAACTTTAAGCATTATAAGTGCTACAGGTTATACACTTATAATGGGTTGAGGTTATAAGAGTTAATTAGTGGTTATACTAGTAAGTAGTGGTACGAGCCATATGGGATAATCGTGATAGTGCTTTAGAGGAAATTATTCGTTATAGGGATAAGGGTTTTGTGTGATAAATGTTATCAGAATCAAGGATTATGAATATATAGTAATACGTTATTAGTTATTAGAAAATTTGGAGGTTATATGGGTTAGGATTTATAGTGGCTAATGGATATAAATGTTAAGGGGCATGAGGTTATAAATATCTTGATGTTAGGAGTTATCAAATTTATGAGGGATAATGGTTGGGGGGTGAGATTTATGTTGGTTTTAGGTGTTATATAAGTTAGTTGAGATTATAGGTGTCATAAGGGTAGGGGTTTATAGGGGTGGATTAGTAGTTATACTATTTAAGGGTGATATGGGTTGTTAAGGTTAGTTAGAGGCTATATTGGTTATGTATTAAAGGTGATATTGATTAATATTGTTAGAAATTAAGGATTAGTTGTTAAGTTTTATTAATTATAATTGTTAGTTCCTAGGTTTTATAGGTTATATGGGTTATTGGTTTAAGGGTTAAAGGTCATATAGGTTAAGAGTAGAGGGAGACAATCATTATAAAGGTTGGGGTTTAAATGAGTCAGGGATTAAATGTCTCGGGGGCTATGAGAATGGGGGTTTATATGATTATGGAAATTATAAGGTTTATCCATTATACAACAAAAGTATTATAAAGTTTAGGGGTTATATTAGTTAGTGGTGATAGTAATTACAAGGGATGTTCATTATAGAGGTTAGGAGTTATAGGTATTAAGGGTTATAGAGATTATACTTGCTAGTCATCATAGGATTTTTAAGATTTGGGTATAATGAGTTAGTTAGGATTTATATCCATTAGGTGTTAGAAGGATTAAGGACTCTAGTGATAATGCTTTTAAATATTGAACCATAATATTAAATATAATACATACATACATACATACATACATACATACATACATACATATATATATATATATATATATATATATATATATATATATATATATATATATATATATATATATATATATAATATATATTATTATATATATTATTTATATATATAATATATATAATTTATAAATTATATTATATATAAATAAAATAAACATAAAAACCAAAAAAAACCAACATAACAAACACATAACAATGCACAAAACAAAACAACATACAACCTCACACTCACACTCATTAGTTGCACGCAGAGTAGAGAGGAGGAGGGAACACGGGACACACATAGAAGGAGGGAACACGCAGAAGGAGGGAACATGGGAGGAGGGCACATGCAAATAAGGGCGCATGGGAGGAGGGCGCACGGGAGGAGGGTGCACGCAAAGGATAAATATGGTTTGAATTATTTCTCCTATCACTTGGTCACTCCATTATATCTTGATTTGTGTTTTGATCTCACTTATTGTGGGCCGATTGAGTGTGAATGCTAATTGTTTGATGCAATTATTGATAGAAATATGGTTTGATGGACTGTAATGGTTGTAGGGATTTTTTCATAATGGGCTTGTAGAGTTAGTACTAGAGTTGTTGTATTAGATCCAATGGAAGGGCATGATTTAAACTTTACAAAATTGATCGATCAAAACTTTCCATAGGTAAGACATACATTATCCAAATGCAAAAAAACAAAAATTACCCATTTCCCCTTGTACTTACTACCTAGTAAATGACCTCAATTAAACTTCTATTTTATAATCTTCTCACAACAAGATCGAGACCTAATTTTTTGGATGTGTAAACATAGGTGGTAAATGGGAGTGACCTAGGAAACTTCTTGTGTAGTATTGTTCAAGATTGATGGACACAATGTGATTTGACATTGTTGCAAGCTAAATCTTCCTATAACTATAGTGTGAATGAAACTACAATAAAATGATCATTTATCCTTTATCCATGCTTTCAACATTACCATGCAAGCAATCCTTTATCCATGCTTTCAACATTGAAAATTAGTACCGAGGCAACCTATTTTCTATCACTCTAGAAACACTAACCATATTTCTAACCCTAATCCTTTAGACCATGTTACTAGACCAAGACCTTCTCCTACTCACCTCAATACCATAAATTTACTAGCTCTTCATCCTCCATCCCAAACCAATGATGTCACTACCATTAAAATCACACACATTCTATGACAAATTTTCATGTATTAAAACAATAGGTTGGATCAATCATCTTATATATCTTAGGACCCAATCCCCCCCATAGAATGCTACCCTCCATTAGAGCCAAATATTATTAGCTTACAAAAATCCAACACAAAATACCTTAAGAGCCCTCCCCTCCATATCATTACCTTACAAAACCATAACACAAAATAATTGATGCAGTAATATTATGTTTTCCATGAGACTCGTCCAAGACACTATGATTGTGACATTTCTCCACTTGATTGTTCTAATTTGATCCTAGGTCTCCCATGCCAACAACAATGTAGGGATCTCTATGATGATAAAATTAATACATATACTCTCTTCAAATATGGAAAAGAATATAAATTAACCATTTTTATTATTTCTCTTTCTCACCCTAACAAATTTCAACAACTTAAAACATGCATAAATGTATATCTTTACATGTTATTCCTCCGATGGATAAAACCACACAACTTATCTCACAATACCTATATTTTATTCCTTATCCCAAACCATCCTCACTACCAATATCCTATATTCCTCTCATTACAATACCCCAATGCTTATTTCTCCATTTCCCATGCCTCCCCCTCCATAACGTTACCCTATATACTCTCTCTTAGATGAATTCCCCAATTCCCTATATTCAATCATTTCTATGCATCAATCCCTTATAGTTGAAAGGCAAATATATTATCATCATTTGTTATTTCATTCTTAAGCATCATGGTCCTAGGCTCAATGCCCCATTAATAATTCTCATTTTTTAGTGAGATCTAGTTCTTTTGGAATGTGCCCTATCACTGAGATCTATGTTAGCACTTACTTTCAACTATCTTCCTACTTCAGCCTAGAATTGAATTTGAAGTATTTCTTATGGAATACATCTAGGGATTTGGTTATTTGAGCATGAACATCCCACTCATATTTCCCTTGGTGTTGTGTTAGGCCAATTATTCAATGAAAATCACTTCCCCATACCATATTTTTGTAGCCTAGAGTGGGGATTCTCTTGTTGGTGTTCCCTAGTCTAGTACCCCTCAACAACTAGTGTGGTATATTTCTACAATAGCTATGGTTTTCACCCCTCCTCCACTTAGATTACAAAGATACTTTGAATTTCACCAAGGGTCCTCGTAGAGAATCCTCTTTCACTAAGACCAATCATCTCAAGCACTATTACATCCAGATCTCATGAAATTGTTAATAGGATCCCTAATAAAAACATAAGCACTCACTTTTACAAAAAGATAGAGGACAAACGAATGGAGAAGCCTTAGATTCCTAGATTAGTAGCCTCACGTTGCACTTCTAGATTTTCCCAGGCTCAAATATTTATCCTTACAATAAAATATCTACAAGGAATCATTCAAAATTGGTGAACAAGTCAATTTATAATTCTACATTTAACTCAATCTTCTACTTCCAAATGCATGACAAAGTCCATCAATACATGGAATCCATTGTGTGACACTATCACATAGCATTTTTATCCCCTATTCTATCTAGAAAATATCCTGTGCGAGTGGTTATAACTTCATCAAGCCTAGTACTACAATACATAGAAGTGTTCACACAACTACACATCCAACTCTAGATTCCATATCCATATTAGGTAATTATTCTCAAATTTAGTTTTGGATTATTGGTTTTTTCTTCTTAAATTGATTTGTTTGAAAGAGTTTGCATTGACTAAGCCTTTAACCATTCTTTACCAAGGTACCCTATTTTCTATCACTCTACTAACCCTGACCCTAATGCCAATGCTAATCCTTGGAACCCTCTTACTAGACCAAGACCTTCTCCCACTCGGCCTCAAAACCATAAATTCACTAGTTGTTCATCCTCCAAACCAAACCAAGGATGTAACTTCTAATAAAGTCACACATTATGTGACATATTGTCATATATTAAAACATTATTTTGGATCAATCTTCTTAGACCCCCCCCATAGATACCTCCCCTCCATCACATCTAGAAATCATTACCCTACCCAACTAAGCTATTTCTCCTTCTCTGCATTCAAGACAATGCCATTCAATATTCTGACATCCTTTTCACAAATTCACTAGTTGTTCATCCTCCAAACCAAATCAAAGACATCACTTCCAATAAAGTCACACATTTTGTGACAAATTTTCACATCTTAAAACATCATGTTGGATCAATCTGTTTAGACACCCCCCATATAGCCCTCCCCTCCAACATTATTTCCAACTCGAACCTTTCCTCCATTCCCCACTAGCCACTAAAGGTGCTTTCCAAATATGTGAAATTCCAGGATCATAGATTTCCAAACTATCGATCCCCACTCAAACTCTTTGATAGGCCTCAAATCTAGTTCTCCACTGAGCGTCAGGGGATATGCAAATATATGCAACTTATATGCAACTATATGCAACTTATGCAACTATGCAACTATATGCGACTTATGCAACTATATGCAACTATATCAAAATTTTGTATGCAACTATATGCAAATATGGAACTATATGCAACCATGCAACTATATGGAATTATAAGCAACTTTATGAAAAAATGCGACTTATGCAACTTATGCAACTATATGCAACTTTATGCAACTATATTGAACTATATGCAACTATGCAACTATATGCAACTTATGCAACTATATTGCTACAATTTCGTATTCAACTATATACAAATATGCAACTAGGAAACTATATGCAACAATGCAACTTATCATGTTTTTTAGTGACTATATGCAACTTTATGCAACAATATGCAACAATATGCAACTATGCAACTATATGCAAATATGCAACTTATCCAACTATATGCAACTATATGAAACTATATGCAACTTTATGCAACAATGCAACTTATGAAACTATATGCAACTATATTGCAACTATATGCAACTATATTGCAACAATTTCATATGCAGCTATATGCAACTATATGCAACTAGGCAACTATATGCAAATATTCAACTTATCCAACTATATGCAACTATGCAACTATATGCAACTTTATGCAACAATGCAACTTATGCAATTATATGCAACTATATGCAACTATATGCAACTAACTGCAACTATGCAACTATATGCAACAATGCAACATATCATGTTTTTTAATGACAATATGCAACTATATGCAACTTTATGCAACACTGAAACCTATGCAACTATATGCAACTATATGCAACTTTATGCAACAATGCAACCTATGAAACTATATGCAACTATATTGCAACTATATGCAACTGTGTTGGTACCAAAAACGTATATTGGCATGATAACTTATCTTCTTGTTTTAACAAGTGTAGGTACCACCAAATAGGTATATGTCGGATCTATCTTCCTCAAGTGATGATCAAGATATACTAAGAGATATTTAAAGTGAGACGTGTTGTACTAGATCTACCAGTTCTAGATCAACTAGGTATTTTTGAGTAGTAGGTATGTGTCTGAAGGTCTTGGAAATGATATAGGGAATAAGGCCATGCCTTAGGTTCTAAATAAATCTTTGAGTCATCTAGAGCCATGAACAATGCTTCAAAGTACCACACATAAACTCCAGATGGGTATCCTTGGCCCCTAAGAAATGATATTAGTGCTCTCACAAGGTTTTGAGCATTAGCTATGGGTCTTAAGGCCTTGATATGGTTTAGGGGGGAACCCAAGGCTTAGTCAAAGTACAAAGATTCTAGGCATCCATGGACAAACATGACACCTCAAACTAGCATACCCAATCTCTCAAGGTTTTATGCAACTTCTAGGGCTCAAATTTCATGAATGACACCTCAAACCACCATATATGACCTCTTGAGGGTATCTTTGGCATTCAAGTGGGAGTATGGGAATCAATAAGATATTTTGAGAACTGGGTATGGGTCTTGGGTCCTTGGACAATATCGAGAGAGGAAACCCCCTCCTTCCATCCCATTGTATCCTTCATAGACTTCCATATAGAAGACCACAACCCTTTCCTTTATAGTTTGTACAACTTCATCAAAACCATTACACCCTATGCATACAATGGATTAAACAACAACTCGATCATCTTGTAATATCTATCACAGCCAACCCCAACATTATTTCTAACTCGAACCTTTCCTCCATTCCCCACCAGCCACTAAAGGGGCTTTCCAAATATATGAAATTCCAGGATCATGGATTTCCAAGCTATGATCCCCACTCGAACTCTTTGATGGGTCTCAAATCTAGTTCTCCACTGAGCGTCAGAGGATATGCAAATATATGAAAATTTATGCAACTTATATGAAACTATATGAAACTTTATGCAACAATACAACTTATGCAACTTATGTAACTATATGCAACTATATTGCAACTATATGCAACTATGCAATATGCAACTATATGAAACTATGCACCATGCAACTTATGCAACTTTATGCAACATGCAAATTTATCTTCTTGTTTTAACGAGTGTAGGTACCACCAAATAGGTATCTGTCAGATCTATCTTCCTTGAGTGATGATCAAGATATACTAAGAGAGGTTAAAAGTGAGACGTGTTGTACTAGATCTATCGGTTCTAGATCAACTAGGTTGGAAAAGGTAAGAAAAATATTTTGTATACGCATGCAATTTTTTATTTCCAATAGAGGGTCGTGTAATTATGATGTTGAGAGCATAGGTGACATTGAGTTTCCCTTGAGGTATAAACATCTAGTGCAACTATGGGCACCTAAGGAGCTACCTGAAGTGGACACATATTTCTTCATCGGTGGGAGGATGTATTGCATTGCTCCTCCGTCCTTACATTGATTGGGGTTATTTTCCATGGATGGCATAAAGGTCGGATATGGAATTGTAACTAAATTGATGGAGTATGTTGGACCATTATACAAATACAATCAATCGTTGATGTTGGTCTGATATACGGAAAGTATGCGGAGATACGGAGTTTCCGCAGATTATATACAACTAATAGATAACAATCAAAATAAAGGGGCAACAATGTATATTGATGGAAGGGGAAACGCTACAGGAAACATTGTGGGATTTATAAATAGTGCACAACCAATGGCAACAACTAAGAAACGAAATTTCATATTTGAGGGATGCGAAGGAAATCATATATTTGTATGTGCAACAAAAACAATAGTTCCAGGTGAAGAGTTGTTGAACGATTACAACTTAAATCGAATAGATTGAGGGGGTGTGACTATGGGGGTAAATATCTTACATACCATTCAACTCAAACTTTGATCAATCATTGTTACAATTTATCACTGCAATATTTCAATTTTTTACTGCATAAATTTTCTACAATTACTTTCATAACTCTTGTTGTTTAATTTATTGTGTCAACATCTATCTAGGGTGACCGTGAGATATCACAGACTACATATGTCTAGGGTGACCATGGAAAGGCACCCACTGTGCCTCAACAGGTAAATGTTAAATATAGTAACAACTTATTACTACAACGTCAACTAAATTTCATAAATTTCGTTAATTTTTTTCTGATATTATTGCAATATTTCATTTTTTTAATGTTACAGGTGAATTTCATAACTTTTGTTGATTGATTTATTGTGTCAACTTCTGTCCAGGGTGACCGTGGCAGGAAATCACCCGCTACATCTATCCAGGTTGATCGTGGAAAGGCACCCACTGTGGCTCAATAGGTAAATGTTAAATACAGTAACAATTTATGACTTCAACAACTAAATTTATGAAATTTCGTTATTTTTTTTTTCTGATATTACTGCAATATTTCATTTTTTTAATGTTACAGGTGAATTTCATAACTTTTATTGATTGATTTATTGTGTCAACTTTTGTCCAGGGTGATCGTGGTAGAAAATCACCCGCTACATCTATCTAGGGTGACCGTGGAAAGGCACCTACTATGCCTCAACAGGTAAGTGTTAAATACAGTAACAACTTATGTCTACAACAACTAAATTTCTGAAATTTCGTTATTTTGTTTCTGATGTTACTCCAATATTTCATTTTTTAAATGTTACAGGTGAATTTCATAACTTTTGTTGATTGTTTTATTGTGTCAACTTCTATCCAGGGTGACCATGTATGAAAATCACCCACTACATCTATCCAAGGTGACCCTGGAAAGGCACCCGTTGTGCCTCAACAGGTAAATGTTAAATACAATAATAACTTATGATTACAATAACTGAATTTCTCAAATGTTAAATTTCATCTCATTAGTTTTATTCATCAATGTATTGTGGCATGGTCAACGTGGGAAGGCTCCCACTGAGGATATTGATGAGGACAAAATATATTTTTTCCACTGACCCAATGGCAACTGTAACGAAGGCCTTGAAGAAGGCTAACATAGAATATCTAGGTTTGCTTAGCAAAAGACCCCTGACACAGGAGGACAGGGCAAGAATTGCAGAGCTACAAAATACAATAACTAATTTACGGGTAAGTGGCATCTTCACATATTTTTATCAACTATGACAATTTCATATCCATATTTTTGTTTTATATTTTCTATATGATCTGATAAAGTAAATTTTTTCGTTTATAGGAGTTTTTAAACCTCATGCGCTGAGAACCTACCGATCCTGAAACACTATAGGTAGCAGTGATGGTCCAATGAAAAAAAAATGTCGGCATAACAAAGTGCAGGTGAGGATTTTTGAGCCTCCTTAGCATGACACACCGGAGCATGATGAGTTGGAGCCTAGGACTCCACATGACTCCGGAGAGGAGCATATTGTAGATGGAGAGGAAACTATTATGCATGGAGTAAAATGAATTAAAAGCACAAGATCACAAGATGTCACCTTTTTGGTGGATGACGCATTTGTTCCGATCAAGATTCAGAAGATTGCAGGTAACTGTTAATTAATTGATTCATTTTTTTCATGAAATTGAAATGGGCATTTGTTGAGATTACTATAAATTAATGGATAACACGTTTATGCAGGAAATAATGTTTTGTATAGAAACTTAAATGACAAAGAATTGGAGTTGTTTGGCCCCGCCATTCACACATAGTGGAATGGACAAGATAGCAAAATTAAATATGATTTAATAGACCACATGGACATAAAATTGTTCGGCAACACTTTCAACAAGAAGGTGGTTACAAAGTTAGCCGGGGAGAATTTAAAATATACTAGGGCCCAGTATAGGGAGAAATTACAATTAGACCTCAAGCAGGAGCACCCTCCCATGGTTCCAGAGAAAGAGTTGAAGGCACTGATAGAGGATGCAAATGAGAACTTGTTTAAAAACCAAGGAAGACATCCATGAGTTGGTCAAGAAAGGTACAACACATGTCATATTATCAGTGAACTATGATCATTTATGTTTTTCTTTCTTGTTTTAAGTAACAATTCCGATATCTATTTTTTTTCAAAAATTCCATATGTAGGCTACCAGACACCTCCAAAGAAACCAAGGCTAGAGTGGAAAAACATGGCTAGCATAAACTAGGCCAGGGTGACTATGGAAAACTAAAAGCCTGAATAGTATGATTTAAATGATTAAGTGTGGTTAATATTTATTTAATAGTAGCGAACAAATATATGTTTTTGTTATTGATATTTTTAATGGTGTTATGCATTGCAGTTAAATATGTTCGACACTGCTGCCACCGAGGAGGACCTAAATCTTGGTTACAAGCATGATTTTAAAAGTGTGATTGAATATAGAAAAATCTTGGGCCAGACTCCTATCTCCCCATCCACGCAGGTAAATCAAATGAATAAGGAAACCACAGTAGCATGCTTGTAAAGTCTATTCATATTTTATTATATCACCCTTAACTAAGTATTTATGTTGTTTTAAAGCATCAGTGCTACCGTAGAAGTGAATTTAGCAGTATTCAACAGACACCACGTCATACAAGTGTGCACATGTCCAGTGATAGTGTAGAGCAGAGTACCCATTTCGGTATGTATGCTTCAGAATTAGAAATATTTACTGTGATTATAGATATTTATTTCCTGACTTATACTTATATATTATCTTCTCAAAATTTGAGAGCATGTAGCTCAGGAGGGTGAACTGCGAGAGGATCAACAAAGTGGAAAAGAAATTAATGCACCAACTATCACAACTACACAGACAGGTAAAGAGAAATAGTGTAATGTTAATCAAAATAATGAATTAGTTATTTCAATTATATTTCAACATATTGATATGATCATTTTCGTTGTTGTAGTTAACAACCCTGAATAGATGCCTCAGCGCCCTTCTCAGTGACATACCATAAGTATGGTACATGAGCGCACACAAACAATAGAAGGACAAGGCACACAAAATACAATATCCTTGGATGATTATGATACCCCAATTGTCAATTTTATGAACGTAAAAAAACATAAATCAAAGAAAAATTAGAGGTATAAATTCATGATTTGTATTTGGATGTTTATCGATGTTTATATGTTCATATGCTTCAATGTTTATATGTTCATATGTTTTGATGACTATCCTAGTTATGCATGAATGTCTATATGTTTTCTATATAAACAAAATCATTTTTTGGGTATGGGGAATTGAGAGCNGGCCATATGAGCTTCCACCTTCACATGCTTGGCCCTGTTCAATAGAGAATAACCTATTTTTGAAACAAAGAGAAGCTCATTAAGGTATGCGACCACTTAATTTTTTTCTAGAGTATTTTACATAACTAAATGCATGTTTATTTTCTTATATATTAATTAATCATATAAAGAATTTGTCTTTTATGATTCATGGAGGTCTTGGTGATGGAAATTCATATTGTGGACAACTCTTATCAAGTTGTATGGGATAATGGATCTGGAGAAAGTACAATGAAAATGTAAGGGTTTTGACATGTTTTTTAAAGTAGGCTTTATACTAGTAAAAGTTCACAATCCCCATGAAAGGATACAATTGCATTTTTGGTAGACAAGCATCAATTGTTTTAACAAAGTATGAATCATAGACTGTGGGAAAAATATTTTTTTGTATTCTTACATTGACCAATACAACTATAATAGATGTTTAGTACAAAATCTTAACCACACACACATATGAACCCTAAGTAAACAAATGATAGAAGATAAAGGGAATATGTACTGATAGGAGTGAATGAAAATAATAATATGAATAATGGAGTGGAGAGTGCACTCTAGCCTTGAATTGAATGATACTTGCATCCAACATGTCTCACTGTAATGTATGTTGTGATTGTTGTGTCTTCTCACTATAATGTATGTTTCTATGTCCATCATGGGATTCCTAGAGCACCACCTATCATTCATGATCCAACACATAGTAGTCAAGAATCCCATCCATTGCTAATGTGTGCAAGTACTGTATGATTAACTAATAATTTGTTTCCTTAATTATGAGCTATCAATCTTTACTATCACCATATTCTTCTAGTGCATGTAGATTTGTATTTGAAGTTTTGAATATTAGTGAAGAATTCAAGAACTACAGCTTCCATGCAAAATATATCTACATTCAACACTTTATGAGCTATCCCAATTACATTGTTCCAATTGTGGATTTTTGAGAGGTGATTAGGTCCAACATTTTATTTACCTAGTTTAACCACCACTTCAAAATCAAACTCCTAAAATAGTAGCAAACATCGAT
>JASDQU010010010.1:5666-40367 GCA_032191745.1 Picea mariana | reverse complement strand
AGAACTACAGCTTCCATGCAAAATATATCTACATTCAACACTTTATGAGCTATCCCAATTACATTGTTCCAATTGTGGATTTTTGAGAGGTGATTAGGTCCAACATTTTATTTACCTAGTTTAACCACCACTTCAAAATCAAACTCCTAAAATAGTAGCAAACATCGATAGAATTGGCCTTCCAACATTGTATTGTTAACCAAATACTTGACCACTAAATTATCAATGGACAACTTGAAGGACTAGTCAAAAAGATAATAATTGAAATTTTGTAGCATATACGCCATCACCAAGCCTTTGCCTTTCATGTTTGTGTAATTATTTATTTTTTCTAGAAAATTACCTAGGGTGGTGTTTTTATTGTCTAATTTATTTGTTCAATTTAATGTGTAGGTGGTTGTATAGTACATCGAGTGTACACTCTTTACCTAGATCAAATTTCAACTATAAATCAAGAACCCTAAAGAGGTATTTTAAATATAATTTTGGTTTACTTATAGTTTTTTTATAAAGAAGTATAACTATTTTAGAGAACCCATATATACAAAGTCTTTATCAATATCCTCATTGTGGAAAATAAATTAGAAAAGATCCCTCACTTCATTCATTTCCATAATCCTAACCTTATTGCTATCCCTATTCCAAATCCTAGTTCCTATTAAACAATGGATGAGGCTAATCCCAATAATATACACCCCTCCTCTCATCCCACATGTTAGTGCAAGTATTATAAGGCTCCAAAGGACACTACTACAAAATTCTTATTCTTATAATAATAATTCACATCCAAATCCTTGTACGTAGATGAGAAATCCCTTGATTATCCTAGGGTACACCAATCTTTGGACACTTCTCCCCAACAAAAAATACTCCCTATTCCAAACTCTATTGAAAAATATCCCTCATTACTCATAATGACGAATGAAATTTATTCCCCTCTCTAAGTATCCTTTTTAATCATAATTGTTAGATCAAAGACCAACTTGCCACTATAATCCTTGACAATTGTAACCAAAATAATCTCATTTTCCATCACTCCTCACCCCTCTCCTTATCATTGGGGCTTTGTACAATAGGACGGAACTCATCTTCTCATTAATAAACATTATGGAGTCACCCTTGTCATAGGGATTTTTCAAGATAATGTTGAATGTTATGTATCTCCCTTTGATTATTCTAATATACTTTTGAACATATAATATGAACAACAATGAAATGCTTTATAAGATGTCCATTGAAATACCTATCAACACTTTAAAGATAACAAAACCTATGAACTCATCTTTATTGCAATTACCCTTTCCATGTAATTATGTGACCAATACATCCTACATAAATATCTTTCTCTCTTAGTTGTAACTCACATCCAACTATTTCGTATGGTTTCACTTTCTCTCTTCCACACATTCCAAATGATACCTTCTCATCCTTATACCCATTCAAAAACATTGAAATTATTTATAAGATGCTCATTTCAATACTTATCAACTCTATAAAGATGACAAAAACTATGAACTCACCTCTTGCAATACCTCTTCCTTATAATGTTAAGACCCAACAAATCATAATACATAAATACCTTTCTCTCTCACTTTTACATCACATCAATCCATATCATCTCATATGGTTGCAATATCCCTCTTCCAAAATCTCTAACTAATACATCCTCATCCTTCTACCTGGATGCATTCTCACTCTGTTATTCTCATTCTAAATCCCAAACCTCCCCAATGATTTTTAACTCAATATTTTATTTTCTACAACACACCAATTAACAAAATACATATATGATATATTATACCTAGTTCCATAATTGCTTTCCCTTGTTCTCTCATTGGTTACAACAATGAGGTAGCCCCTTATTCTTCTATGCCTTCTGTTTTCCTTATCTTTCCATTAGTTGTCAAAATCAACATTTGATAACATTAAAAAGGTCCCATGTCTTAGCACACTTTTATCAAGTTGAATGAAGCCTTGTTCCTATTGGGATTTTTTGGGGGCTAGCTTAGACTTCCCATTATCAACTCTAGCCACTTCTTACCTGGTATCGCCGAATATTACCTAGTTCTCCCCTTGTCTTCTTCCTCTCCTAGTGTTCCATTCTCTCCTACATCCTCTTCCTCTTTTCCTAGTCCTTCAAATGCTTGAGGAAAGTATTTCCTCTCCTCTTTACTTCTTCTTCCTTACACCCATTTTTCTCCATTTTTATTTGGTCATAATATTGATGAGTCCCTTCTAGGTCAATATCTCAAGAAATACCCTACTTAAGATAACCTCTACCTAGTTAGGATAAACTATCACTTATTTGGTCACTTTTATAAGATGTCCCCCTTAATGTTCACATTCCATAGCTTGCAACTATGGATCCCCTCCCAATGGTGACATCATATCTTCCTTTGATCCTCTCTCCTCCACTGGTATACCATTCGTATTTTTCACCTCTATGCTTGCATTGAACGTAGGTTGATGCATCTTGCCTCCTACACTTGCATGAAATACCCCATTGATGTATGCCACCTCTCATTCTTGCACTAAATATAGGCTATCATGTGTTTTGTTTGTGCTTTTGATGACTCTATATTACTAGTTTATGATGCCTATTATGCTCACACTCTCCATATTAACGTATGTCACATGGGACTCATGCTATGTCCTTGAATAGTGTATGGCGCCTTAATGACTACACTAATCCTAGAACAATTTATGTCATTTGTTACGCTCACTTTAACTCCATGTTACCAAATGTCACATTTATTCTTGTGATAACCCTATATTAGAGTGTGTTTCCTCTCTCACTCATGTTCACTCTTAGTCAATTTATGTCAACTCACACCTTTTTCCAATGTCATGCCAGTGTCATCAACTTCTTTCTCTTGCCTTTGTTAGAACTACCCTAACACCACAACCTCCCATCTTTACCTTTTCATCTATCCTCCATCCTTTCCATAAGAGATCATGTTGCTAATCCTACCTCACTTGTGGTAAGATGCCAACCTCTGTGATGTACGTATCTAGCTAAACATGTTCCTACACCATCCTACTTCATGTATAAGTAAGTGCAAGTATCTCCTTGTCACTCTTAATCTTATCAATGATTTTATAGTTGAGATGTTATTATTATTGTTAGATGCACTCAAGGTTTACTTACATGTTCTAGTTTTTTTTCCATTAATATAGTAATTATAAATTGCTCATCTCTACTCTCCTAATTTAGCCATTGCATCATTTACATGATAGTTAGGATTATTTCTTCTTATTTCATTATTTACATTTCATAGTTTAGTTTCTATCATTCTTATGAAGTGATTAAATTCACTTGTTCCCCCATGTCAAAATTGTGTGTTTAACATGCAATGTTTGTCTACTGATCTTTCTTTCCTATTTGTCTTCTACTTGCCTAACATTACACTAATCCACATGGCACACCTTGTAGTTTTACCTTACACTAATTCTCAAGGCATAGGGGTCTTCACTTGTACCATGGGATATATAGGCCTTGTTGATGGAGGAATCCCTCACAACAACAATGTATTGGCCTACATTGCAAAGACCCTCATATTACCCCTATATAATTTCTTGCATTGCTCATTCTTTTTATCTTGCTATTATTCACATCTTATGGATAGAAGTTCCTATAAGGCGAGGTAAAATGTCTAGAATCTTATTTGTTCATAAATTATCTAGCATTCATTCTTTGGTTACTAATGCCCTTCAATCCTGCCTAGCTCATTATAAATCCCTCTAGGATCACCCTCAAGGATTTCTCTAGTTTCAAATTGGTGACTGACATTGGTTGTATATGGACAAACAATGTTTTAAGGGGTAGCATCATAAACAACTCAAGCCTATTTGCTATTGTCCCTATATTGTTCTTCAATATATTAATGACAATGGTTGTCATTATTATTTCCCTTCCTTGCTAGACATCCATAATATCATTTATGTCAATCATCTCAAGCTATATGATCCATCTATTCTGGAAGAGGAATTTCAAGTCTGCCACTTAGTAGATAATATCCATACACTAGTGGACCTGCACACCTACTACACTTGTCATCAATGAATTAATTCCCATCTTGTTGAATGCCAAGGTCACCATCCCACTCAGGAAAAATCGCTATCCTAAGTTGTTTTTTAAAATAACTTCTTGCATCTTGTTGAGAAAGTGGAGTCACTCTCTACTAAAACATAGAGGAACTAACATGCCACATTTCCATGTTATATTTATTTAATATTGATAATTCATTGTACAAGTAAATAAATCCATGTAGAACCTAGAACCTAGAACATGGTGCACTTTTGGTTTGTCTTAATGTCAAGGGTAGCTAAAGTTCACTATCAAAATTCATCCTTTGCAAAAGAACATAAAGATATTGCTAGAGAAACAAAGGATAAGAAATGTAATATGGTATTACCATATTACATTTAATACCATATTACATTGTAATATGGTATACCATATTAGAATGTAATATGGTATACCATATCTCATACAATGTAATATGGTAATACCATATCTCATGTAGTTTATTTTTTTTTAAACATAAAGGAAGTGTCGCGATATCAACGATAGTTCATCGCAAGGAATTTTTTTTTTTTGGAACAAGGATGGCAATAGCGATGAAATTTCGTTACATTTTGCAATGGTTTTGCATCACACATATAGAATCTGCATCATAATTTTTGTCTCTGGCATCAATTTTCATCGCTATTGGCACGCTTTTGCGTTGCCACTTTCCACAGTTGTTTTTACATTGGCACAGTTTTTCATCCCTATCGCGAGGAACTTTCATCGATATTGCGATGATTTATAAGGTAAACCTATATTGATGGTGATGACACATGGAGGGATAATTTCATCACTATTTCCATGACCACCTGGTTCGTGGATATAACGATGAAAAATAGTCTTTGCTTTCATGGAAATTGCGATGGATAAGTATGGCAATAGCAACGAAAAACCATGGGAAATTTGGTCATATGTAATAGTGAGTGTGATTGATCTTCCATTATACAATCATCTCATGTTATTTCTTAAGATCAATTACTTGATTGGAAACAATTATAGGTCTGTTTCTTTCTTGAGTTTCCTTTCTTAATTATTCTATTGTTTGAAAATCCATGCTAATTTCATCCCACGAACTTTCTGGTATGGGCAATGGTTGATAGAACCCTGCATTTTGTCTTCTTCCCTTTGAATGATGGAAAATCCTACATCTATCCACAAACCTCTTGACCTCTACTTGCATTCCCGGCCAAAAATATGACTCATTCAACTTCGTGAATGTTTTGTCATGACCGAAATGTTCGGCCAATCCTCCACTGTGTTTCTCCTTCAGCAGATTCTCCCTCATGGAGCATTTCAAAATACACAGTTGATTGCCTTTAAACAGTAATCCTTCCTGGATCATGTATTTGGCCCATTGGCTCCTATCTCTAAGAAATGGATTCTTAGTTGCTTCGTATGCCTCTTTAATATCTGGATCATCTACGTACATGTCCCTGAAGTCATCAAAACCCAATGTTTTGACCTTGAACTCCTGCAACAACAAACACTTCCTGCTCAAAGCATCAGCCACTTTGTTAGCAGTACCAGAAATATGTTTAATCACAAATGTGAAATTCTGCATATACTCAACCCATTTGACATGTCTCTGATTCAACTTTTCCTGTTGAGTCACAAATTGCAATGCATGATTGTCACTGTATAAAACAAATTCTTTGGGAATCAAATAATGCCTCCATTTCTTTAAAGCCTGTATGATAGCATAAAACTCCTTATCATAAGTGGAGTATTTCACTTTCACTTCATTCAGCTTCTCACTGAAGTACGCTATCGTCCTGTCTTCTTGACTCAAGACTGCCCCTATTGCAAATCCACTTGCATCGCATTTCACTTGAAATGTCTTTCGGAAATCCGACAACACCAAAACTGGTTGTTCCGTGATCTTCCTCTTCAACAGATTAAAACTCTTCTCAGCCTCTTCTGTCCAGTGAAAATACTTATGCCACTTCTTCACTTTATCCATCATCGTTGCACTAATTCCACTGAAATTCTTGATGAATTTTCGGTAGAAACTAGCCAATCCATGAAAACTTCTCACCTCAAAAATGTTTGTCCGTGATGGCCAATTCTTGATTACCTCCACCTTATATGGATCCATCCTCAACTCATCTGCAGAAATAACAAATCCCAAGTAAATGAGCTCTGTCTTCATGAATGAGGACTTCTTCATATTTATCAACAGCTTCTCCTGCTATAGCCTCTGCATCACTGTAGCCAAATGCTTCAGATGTTCTGCCACTGATTTACTGAAAATCAGTATGTCATCCAAATACACAATGACAAATTTTCCGATGAAATCCTTCAGGACTTCGTTCATCAACCTCATGAAGGTACTTGGCGCATTTGTTAAGAAAAATGGCATAAAAAGACATTCATACAACCCTTCATTGGTTTTGAATGTTGTCTTCCATTCATCACCTTCTCTCATGCAAATCTGATGATAACCACTTTTCAAATCAATCTTTGAAAAATACTTTGCTCCGCTCAAGCAATCCATCAGATCATCCATCCTCGGCAATGGAAATCTGTACCTGATGGTTATCTTATTAATCACTCTTGAGTCAGTACACATCCTCCAGCCTACGTCTTTCTTTGGACTAAGTACTTTTGGAACAACACACAGACTCAAGCTTTCCCTGACCAAACCTTTGTCCAACAAATCCTAGACTTGTCTCTTAACCTCCTCATTCTCTTGCGATGTCAATCTGTACGCGGCTTTATTCGGCAAACTGGCTCCTGGTATGAGTTCAATATGATGACTCACACTTTTGATTGGTGGCAACGAACGAGGTAATTCGTCCACTACTATATCAGCGAACTCTTCCAGCAGTTCCTAAATTTCTTCTGGTAAATCATCCACTCTAGTGCTGGTCAAAAAAATCTTCGATTTCCTGACCACAAAGAATTGTGGATCTTCCTTCTTTTTAACCTCTGTAAGAAGTTCCTTCCCACTCATGAGAAGTACAGTGTTGCTTAATTCCGGTTTCACCTCCTTATCTTTAATTGGAAGCAACATGTGTGTCCTCCCATTCTTCTCTAGGGTGTATGTGTTCATTCTCCCATCATGAATCACATTCCTGTTATATTGCCATGGTCTACCCAGCAATAGATGACAAACATCCATGGGAATAACATCACACAATATCTTATCATTATATTCCCCTATCTTGAATTCAACTAAACATTGTTTAGTGATAGTTACCTGATGTCCTTTTTGTAGCGATGAGATTCTGTATGGGCTTGGATGATCAATCGTCTCTAGCTCCAGCTTCTCTACCATCTCCGTAGAAACAAGATTTTCCGTGCTACCGTTGCCTACAATGACCTTGCATACCCTGTCCTTGGTCTTGCAAGCAGTCCTGAAAAGTCTAGTCCTTTGGACTGAACTCTCCACCTCCTTCTCTGGTGTTAAAAGAGCTTTTCACATCATCAACTATCTTCCGCATTCAACATCTTATCTTTGTTCTTCGACGATGTGAGCTTCTTCAGTCTCTTTCCTTTTATCAGGACACTCATAAGACTTATGCCCATTCTTTCCACACGTGAAGCATGTAATGACTCCACCTCTTCCTCTTCCTCTACCTCTAGTACGAGGAAAAGTATTATTGTCAACATAATCTCCTCTCTGCTCAGTATGTTGTCCTTGTTGTTCAGTATATTTCCCCCGCTGTGAACTTCCACCTCTCTCTATTCGAGTCTGAGGTTTCTTCCAGTCTTCCTTGGGCTTTTGATATTTATCCTGGGCAATTGATTTGCCTCTTGGCTGACTTCTGCCTCGTCCTCTTTTACTCTACTTTCGGCTCAACTTCTCTTTCGCTTTCAGAGCCAATTGATAAGCATCTTCCACTGTTTGGATGGTTAGCATGCTTATCTCATCCTGAATGTCATATCTCAGACCATTCAGATATTTGGCAACTTTTTCATCATCGCTCTCCTAATGACCTGCCCTGATGTTCATCTTGTAGAATTCCTCAGTGTATTCATTCACTGTCATCAGCTTCTGTCTCAGGTTCTGCATCCTCCTGAAAAGAGTGATTTGGTAATCCCTGGGGATGAATTTCACCTTCATCTTCATGATCATTCTGTCCCAGCTTTTGATCTTCTGCTTGCCCTTGCAGTGTCTGTCAGCTTGTAGTTCATCCCACCACAATGTTGCATGTCCCTTCAGTCTTTTGACAACATGCTTGACTTTCTTATCCTCTTCGACATCTTCATTGTCAAAATATGTGTCCAGAGCTCTAATCTAGTCTAGAAGCTCCTCTACATCCAAGTTTCCCTCGTAAAATGGAATGTCCATCTTCACCCTTGCACCCATCCTGGCAATAGCTCTGATCAAATTCTCATTTGATGCATCTTCAGCCGCAACTTCTTCTTCATGTTCAACCTTAATCTCACTCTCGGAATCACTGATATCTCCAGCACTGATTGTACACCTTTGTTTTGTTTCCATGTCTTCGATTCTTGCTTGCAGATCACGCATCTCTCTTTCCATGGCTGGATCAGTCATATGGCTGCCTCTTCTTCTTGGCATTTCCCTCTCCTCTAGATTGGGTGACTGTCTATCCCTTCTCCTCGGTGGCATGATTAATTCTCTCTTCCTTCTCTGCTACAGAAAGCAAAGAACCTTTCTGTGCTCTGATACCAAAACTGACGCAGACACACGCTCCCTCCACAACCCACAGGTCGGAAAGTCCACGTCCGCACAGGATCTTTCCTCTTTCCATGGCCCGAAGAACTCCAAACGGTTCTTCTATTTCCCTATCGGGAAATCTGCACCCATAGAAATACTCATGGGATCCCCCTTTTTCCAATCGGGAGATCGGACTTCGTGACGTTGCGAGGTCAGTGGTCGATCGTTGGTTTCACGAATCCCTGAAACCTAACACAAGTCAATGCTGACCTTTACCTCTCTTATCGAGATTTCCCCTATCGCGATTTTGGCACTCGTGATGTCGAACAACTTGTCTTACCGACTCCTGAACCCCAATATGCCGAAACTCTGACACACTTGTGAGTTCTGACTTCTCAATGGTCCTTTACTCCATCGACATTTCAAAGTTCCCAATATCGTGAATCCTAATGCATATGTTTCAGGACTTCTTGCCACGAAACCTCGAAATGGTGTGCCACCTGTCCACTCGCCAACTCCTGTGGCCCCACATTTCTCTCTTAGTCATCGGGATATCGCGTTTTGTGATTTTGCGATTCCTGATACCAATCTTCGATCCTTCCACTCGCGAAACCTCGATGGGCAATTTCACGAGTGATCCAATGGTCCCTGCTGCCTTGGATGAATGGTTCTATCCCTCCTGATCTTTGAACCTTTTGGGAATACTTTGTTGTATCTCCCCTGCACCTCTATGAGATCTAATAGCTCACAGGATGTCGCGAATCCTCCTCAGAGAATACCGACCCTCCGTTCCTCCTTGGCTATTTTTGCAAATGAACAAGCGTTCCTCCACAAACTTGTCCACCTGCGACAACCTCATGATGCCTGATAAACACTCCATGGCACAAACTTCCTGTGCTTTCTTCCATGGGTTTGAAAGCCTTATCCTTCCTGAGCCCTCACACAACTCTGAGTCTTAGAAAAGACTCTTGCACGTACTCCTTGCGACAATTCTCAAACACTTCCAAGTGTCGAGTTCTTTCGACTCTGTGCACACCTGCAGTAGCAGTCCCTAAATGCTTTGCTCAGATTCACAATTCTGAGACTTCGCTCAGCCTGCACACTCCTTGCATGGCTCTTGTGCCCAATTTCACTTCTAGGAATTTAGAACAAAGGTTAAACTATCTGAGCCCTTTGTCAATGCACTCCTTGAGGACACTTCAACTGCACTCCTTGCAGGAACTCTTGCTCAGATATAGAAACAATTGAAACTAATTTCCCTTACTCTCTCTCAGATTTCAAACATTTAACAAGAAATCATATACACAGCATAAAATCAAATGTATAATAGGAAGCAAACACTCATGAGCATATCAATCAACATACATACACAGAGAACAAACACAACGCCATGAATTTGAATCAACTTCTTCTATTAATCCAAATATCTGTACATGGGTGTTCTTACACATCTCTCTGCTTCTCTTCTATGCTCTTCTTCCTGCTTCAATTCAATCATCCATCTAATGATACAATACACAATGAGGGTGTCTATATCTCGTTTCCCTCTTGTGCTCTAGAACTTTCTAATCTACACATTCAATTCTACCTACTTACATTTAATTTCATAAATGCCTCCAACCTACTAAGGATGAGAGCGAACCGATCAAGGTCCATTACATTTTACAAGTGCGCTTCTTTTTAATGAAGTCATTTAAGATTGTGCATCAACTTTAAGGTAATTTCTAAATTTGCGCTGGACGCTTTCCAGCTGTCTCTCGCTTCCGCGTTGGCTCGCTTGATGTTGACGATGCTCCTGCATCAACTATCTATCAATGTGTCGACCTTAGTATGTCTCATTATGATCCTTATGTGAAACAATTTACTTCTAGAAACAAATCCATCACCAATTTTACATGTCAAACCAACCAATGAGACTTTAGATTCATCACCAGAATCCGATCCCAATTTTGTTGGTCGTGTTGTTGTTGCAATTGTTTTCCTCCCTTTCCTCTCTTTGAACCACTTCGATCTCTTCTTGGGATGCAATTTCCAATAATGGTCCTCAACATGCCCATCTTTCTTGCAATACTTTCAAGAGGGATTCTCTTCCTTTCTTTCCACTGAATTTGCCTTCTTTCCATTCCAATTCCTTTTTTCCTCTTTCCTTGAAGACGATTCCCTTGATACACCAACCCTTGTTTTCCCTGCTTCAATGTATGTTCCTTGAACATAAACCTCATCAAGATTAGGAGGTCCAAACATAATTACAGTGTTACGAATATGTGTAGGGAAACCTCCTATATACTTGATAAGAGTTTCTTGGTTATATAAACGAATATATAACATTAATTCCATCTTACAAAATCCATCTGTGTATTCTTGCACTATTTGTCCCTTTCTTGGTTTAAGACTTTTCCATTCAATTAAATATTTCTCTTTATAACCCAAAGGATAGAATTTTTTTCTAAGTGCAAAAGCAAAAAATTGTCATCATGGAAATACATTACCCACTTGTTGTGTGCCATTTTGCAACTTGCTTTGCCACCAAATGAGTGTTGTTCCTGCAAGACGAAGCGATGCCAACTTTATTTTGAGTTGCCTCATCCTGAAATTGTTGCACACTGCAATAAACCTCCATCTGTCTGACCCATCTATCAAGCCTCTCTACATTGACTTCACCATCATACATGGGTAATTAAAATTTCAGATCAAGCTTAAGTAAAGGCATTTCTTCTTTATGGGAATGTTTTCTTATAGTGGATTTAGAAATTGAACTTGAAGAAGAAGAAGTTGATGGAGAAGAAGGAGGTGAAGGAGAAATTTGAGGAGGATGCTCTCCTTCTTCACTTTTGACCTTTGAATATTCACCTAGAGCCAGTCTCTTCTATTTCAAGTAATCCTCATACAAAACCTTCATCATCTCCGACATGGCAAAAAAGCTTTTTGAAACTCTTTTTCATCATGAGAAAGTCCCTCTTCCGATGCCATATTCTCACTTTGAGAAGTTCTCTTTCTCAATCCAATCTCAGGATTTTGTTTAACAAGCTCACCTTCACCATGATTCATCATTTCCCTGGTAATCATGAAAAATCAAAACCTAATCGTCAACTAGCTCTGATGCCACTTGATCCGAAAATATCTTTTAACGACAATGGTTAAGTTATTTTGCATGAGTTAAATTAACCATTTAGGAAATTAATGAAAGAGGAAGAATTAAAGAGGAAACATAGAATCCATTAAAAAATATAAAGATCTAAAAATAATCATGAATAACAACAAACCATAAACACCAAAGTGATAATGGAGTTTGACAATCTTGCCTACGTCTTCGAGCCTTTTTCAGTGGGTGAGGCTTTATTAATTTTGTTCGAATCTTTAAAAGTACATCATAAAAGGGCCAAAAGTATTACAAATTGATCTAGTCTTATTATACCAGATCTCAAGAACCCAACAAAATTGACGGCACTGAAAACGGATGAACAGAGCTCCCAAAAATGGCCCACAAAGGTGCTCTCCTCAATGGCTTCCCTGCATAAAAATGACTTTGGCTCAACAATTCGTCATCATTTTCCTATTCTCAAACTCCTCTCCTTGGATTAAAGAACCTTTGGTTTATATATAATTGAAGTGGGTAACAAACTCCCAACTTCTCCCCAAGATCTGGCCTCAAAAAGAGCCCAAGATCCTCCAAAAATGGAGTAAATCTCCCAAATCTACTGAAAAATCCATTAAAAATCTTCATTATAAAGTGGAAAAACCCACTTTTGAAAAATATAAGGGTGAAAACCCCTTCCTCCATGCTCCTGGGAATATTGGGGGCACTCCATGTGCCCCTGGGCTAGTGTGTCGGTCCTTATCCCCTTAACCGTCGCCCCCTTGGTCGCATTGGTTGCCATGTGCCCATAGCTCGGAGCTCCACGTGCTTTGAACTGGATAGACCCTTGATGATTTAGCCCACCATTACACCCCTAGTCGGTGGGCTAGCCTAACCAACTAGGTCTAACCCCTAAACCTTCATGCCAACGAAATAAGTAAGGGTCATATGTGACAGTCTTATGGTATATAAACCAAAGGAGGAACCAGGAGCTATCACCAAGTATATGCGCGCCAAACAATAAGGGTGCCAGTTGTTGATACTGAGAGAGAGGTGAATCAGTATCAAGTACAATTTAAAAACTTTTTCAACTTATACTTAAACCATTCAATTATATCCAATGATCAATGAACAATATTATATGAGTTACATCAATACACCCGAATTCACCATGTACAATATATGAGAAATAATCAATAGTTATTGGTCAAGGGAAGTAATGACTTCCAAAGGTAGCTACAACTTCCAAATATAAAGGTATGGATAAACCTCTAAGAGGAATATACAATCCTCCAATATCAAGATAGGTTTGACCTCTCCATCCTTGTCCCTTCCACCCAAGAATATATGAGAGATAATAAAACTTTACATTAAATCATCACCATCAACCAACCATCACATAGAGCCTGATAATGCTTCCTGAGACTTATTCAACTTTTGTAATTCTTCAATTCTTGGAATACTATGATCCAGTAGATAATATTACTCAATTTATTCTTTGAACCTCCTCCAAGTTTCACTCCTTGAATCCTCCCCAAAAATAAGTTATAGGAAGAATGGTAGACTTTATTCAATTCTGATTTATTCAGGAGAGCGAATGTGTACAGAATTCCCTATGCCCAATATTTAACATAATATTCTGAAACTCACACACAACAAACTATATTCCGTACTCTTTGCAATGAAATTGGTCTCACTTCATTTTTATTTTCTATGAAAAAGTTATGATTGTTTCACCCGAAACACCTGTTTATTAACTAGCTTCAGCATTGGTCAAAAACCCTATCTTCCACAGAGTGTATATCCATAATTGTAGGGAATCAAGTTCTTGAACTTTTACCATAGCTACCTTGATATGTGTTCTCAATACCATATCAATTTCACCATCTGAACTATTCTAGAAATTTTTTTATAGGGAACATGGTAAGATGACCTGAAAATAACATACCTTAGAACACATCACCAAAAGACTTCATCCTCCCTTGAAACTTGACCTTCTTTACTTCTGATTTCCTATGAAATTCAACTTGTGTATCAAATGAATGTATAATGATATGTATTTATACCATTTATGTCACTTCCTTTTAACATTAGGGCCGACTTGACACTTTCTTCTTTTGTAATTCTTTTTTATTATTATCTTCATGGCCTACATGTACTCCCTTCTTCAATTCACTTTGTCATCTTCAAAAATTCATTTCTCCTCAACCATGAGGATCCACATGCGTGCCACATACCACTAGAAAACAAATGATGTATAATATCCATCCATGGGTGTTGTATCTGCATGTGCATTGTCCTTCATGTCCAAATACCTTCATCAATCTTGCAGTCCAAAACCCATGACCAAGGTTGACATCAATGACAACAACCATTCTTCCAACAATCTCCCCCTTTGTCATTGATGACAACACTCATGCTCCCCCTATCATCATGATCCCAATTTCTCTCCCCCTTTTACATCAATGGAAAAGGGTAGGGATTCTCCCCCCTGAGTTTAATGGAAAAAGGTAACTCTCTTCTTTGGGGTTGCTCCCCATGAACATGTGGCACTCAATAATACTTCATCCTTATTTTTGTTCCTTGGGAATTTTTCTTCCTTGGAATACTTTTGTGTGGTTTCTATCTTCTCTCTCTTCTTCATGTATATGATGTATATGTTGTTCCATCTTCTTGTTGCAGTTGCAACCAATCTTCCTGAGTTATTTTCACTGATTTTACATTTTCGGGAGTCAAACGTAAGAGTGTATCCTTGATCACATATTTTGCTGACACTGAGGAGATTATGCTTCAGATATTCAACCAATAGGACTTTTCCTTCTTTTAGAATTTCACTTTCAAGTTTTACAGTTCCGTTTCCAAGTATTTTAGTAGATGAGTCATCTCCAAATGCAACATTTCCACCCTTTTTCTTCAAGCTGACAAATTTGCTTTGATCTCCGGCCATATGAGATGAGAACCCTTTGTCTATGAACCATTCATCTTCTTCTTTTCATTCTTTAGCGACCAATGTTATTTGAAAGTTTTCATTTTGTGGAATTTCTTTCCTTTTCCATGTTGCAGTTGGTATACAAAAATTTGGCATACACTTATATTCCTTCATCTCTCTGCAATCTTGTGCTTTATGACCAAGATTATTTCACTTGTAACATACAATATTTTGATCCATTAATGTGTCAAATGGATTATAATTTATGTTGATAGTTCTACGAACATTTCCATATCTACTATTTTCACCATTCATGTAGCTTGCTTAGTTATTCCTTTCATTGATTCTACAATTGATTGCCTTGTGTCCAAAATTTCCACAAGTATAACAATGTCCAAGAAAGAAATTTTGATACCTGGGAGTAAGTGATCTTCTTTGTGGTGTGGTCCATATGGGTTCAAGATCTATTATTCTATAGTTTCCTTCATAATTATTGATTTCATACCTGATGGGAGAGGATCTTCTTGATGTCTCATTCCTTCTGAATTCCAGTCTTCTATCTTATTGTTCAACTTGTTCTTGAGTGTTGGTTTCATTATTTTCAACTTCCTTCTCTTGTTTTGTTGTCTTCAAATTGTCATTGTATCCTATTCCTATCTTGTCATTTGGAGATCTTTGACTGCTAAGGATCTCATCTATTTTTTTAGTGCTTTTTTCGAACTTCTTCAATTTTTCTATTGTCAATAGTAGCTCCCCTTTTGTGTGATCCAATTCTTCTTTCAATTTCTCAAAATCTTCTAATTGTTCCTTCAAGCTATTAATGGTCTTTTCAATATTGTAATTCTCTTCTTCACAACTACTCAATTCACCTTTTAGTATTATGTTGTGTTTCTAAGCTTCCTATTTTTAGTTTCAACATGCTTCAACTTTTCAAGATTCTTATCTTCTTGTTCACTCTCTACATTGTCTTTGTATCCCCAAAAGGAATCAAGGTTGTTTTCATCATCTGAATCTTCTTCTTTAGAATTCTTGTGATCATCATCCCGGGTTTCTTGTGTTATGAAGAGGACTTATCCTCCATCATTATCTTCTTCATCACTCTCATCTGAGGAGATGTCATCATCCTTGGAGTAGAAGCTCTTTTTATTTTTGAGACTTCTCTTTTTATAGTAGCAGTTTTCAACAATATGTCCTATTCTACCATAGTTAAAGAATTTGAGAGGAGACTTACCTTTGTATCTTCCACTTCCCTTCTGGAACCTTCTTACAAAATTTGTTATTTCTTCATCAAGGTCGGTATCCTTGTCTTTTGTCTTCTTTATGGATTTAAAGGCCGCTTCATTGTTTGGTTGGCCACTTTTTGTACATGTTCTCATTTCATATGCTATAAGAGACCCATGTAATTCATCCATTGTCATTTTGGTCAAGTCCCTAGTTTCTTCAATGGCGGAGACCTTAGCATCTTACTTTAAGAGAAGTGATCTCAACACTTTTTGTACAACCAACGATTCATCGAGATCTTCACCTAATCCTCTGATAGCATTAATAACTTCATCAACTCTAAGAAGATAGGTTGCAATATCTTCCTTTTCATTCATCTTCAAATTTTCAAATTCTTCTCTATTTCGTTGAAGCTTGACTTGCTTATCTTTTGGATCAACTTTGTAGATACTCTTGAGTTTGTCCCATACCTCTTTAGCAGTTCTGTATCCCATCACTTTGCTAGTAATGGTTGGTGCCAATGCTGCTAGAATAACATGCCTGGCTTTTGAATTATAACTCATAAGCCTCTTCTCATTTGGATCGGTTGGAGCATTATTTGGGATTACATAGCCATTTACAACTGAGTACCAAATGTCTACTCCCAAAGCTGTTAGGTAAGTTTTCACTCTATCACTCCAGTATGCATAATTTCTTCCATCAAATTTTTGAATCCCATTTGAAATGTGTTCATGGTCATCCATCTCTGCTCAGGATTTTCCTTCCAGTGGTTAAATTGTTCTAAAGACAACCTGCTCTGATACCAATTGTTGATACTAAGAGGGGGGTGAATCAATATCAAGTACAATTTGGAAACGTTTTCAACTTATACTTAAACCATTCAATTATATCCAATGAGAAATGAACAATATTATAAGATTTACATCAGTACACCCCAATACACCATGCACAATATATGAGAAATAATCAATAGTTATTGATCAAGGGAAGTAATGACTTCCAAAGGTATCTACAACTTCCAAATATAAAGGGAGGGATAAAACTACAAGAGGAAGATACAATACTACAATATCAATAGAGGTTTGACCTATCCATCCTTGCCCCTTCCTTCCACCCAAGAATATATGAGAGATTATAAAACTTTACATTAAATCATCACCATCAACCAACCATCACATAGAGCCTAATAATGCTTCATGAGACTTCTTCAACTTTTGTCATTCTTCAATTCTTGTAATAATATGATCTAGTAGATAATATTACTCAATGTATTCTCTGAACCTCCTCCAAGTTTCACTCCTTTAATACTCCCCAAAAAGAAGTTATAGGAATAATGGTAGACTTTATTCAGAAGAGAGAACTTGTACAGAATGCCCCACACTCAATATTAACATACGATTTTGAAACTCGCACAAAAGAAACTAAAGTCCATACTATTTCCAATAAAAATTTTCCCACTTCATTTGTATTCTCTATGAAGAAGTTATGATTGTTTTACCCAGAGCACATGTTTATTGACTAGCTTCAGGACTGGTCAAAAACCCTATCTTCCACAGAGTGTATCCCCATACTTATAGGGAATCAAGAGCTGGAGCTTTTGCCACGGGTACCTTGATATGTCTCATTAATACCTTATCAATTTCACCATCTGAATCATTCTAGAAAAAACATTATAGTGAAAATGGTAAGATGACCTGAAAATAACATACCTTAGAACACATCACCAAAAGACTTCATCCTCCCTTGAAATCCAGCCTTCTTTACTTCTGATTTCCTCTTAAATTTGAATTGTGTATCAAATGAATGTACTTCCTACTTCAATTCATTATTTCATGGCCTACATGTACTTCCTACTTCAATTCACTTTTTCATCTTCAAAAATTCATTTCTCCTCAACCATGAGAATCCACATGACGTGCCACATACCACTGGAAAAAACATGATGTATATTATCTAGCCATGGGTGTTGTATCAGGATGTTCATTGTCCTTCATGTCCAAATACCTCCATCAATATTTTGGTCCAAAACCCATGACTAGGGTTGACATCAATGACAACAACCAATATTCCAACACTAGTTACATGGAACGATCATATAGTAGCGCTGGGGGATGGAGCTAGGCCCCGGCCCTTAACTCCATCGACGGGACCACCACTTCACTTTATATATAATTTCTACACCATAGTTAATAAGAACTATTGTAAGCAGGCTGGTATCCTGGCCTTTCCAAAACACTTGCCGCCCGAACCAGAGGTCATGGGCTTGAATCCTGTAGAACCCATAAAAATTTTCCAACGAACCGACTAATGGAGGGGTGCCACATGGCAACACAATACTGGGCCACATGGAACCATGATGTTTTCCCACTATCTTCCACATGTCAAACACTGATTCAACCACAACTGCCCTACCCAGTCAGCGTGACACTTGTACCTTCCATGTTATCTTATTTCCACGTGTCGTACAGCCCTAGCCACATCATCCTATGCCATGTGTCACCCTTGAAGTGGTTCCATGTGTCACACTCTGATTCATCCACCTGTGATCTATCATACCTAGTCAACAACCTACCACATCATCCTGTCATTGTACCTGCCACATCACCGTACGACTTGTATAGTCAGCTGGCACGTCAACACTGTACGGACTGTATGGACTGTACAGTCATCAAATTTTTCTTTTTTGATGAAATGAACAGAATGCGATACATTTCACATACGACGTTCATTTAAGCCTAATCAAGTTGTGTTGGGTTCATATCAAAGAGGCCCACGTACACGTTTGTTTTGAAACCATTCTAAGAACTTTTATTTTTAGGCCTTCTTGGACCCATTTTGGCTCCTGGATCCATTCTGGATCACACTAATATAATAAATAATGGGAACATAAAACATAATTAAGAATTGAATACAAATCTCTCAACAATTCACCAATCTTGTACAAGTTTGGTCAAGCTAATCATAAATACAATGCATAGTTTTTCTTTGCTTCACATAAAACTATTTAATGATTATTAAATGTATAACTTGTATGTTTTGTTATTTTTGTGCTTATATCGATATTGGGAAGCTCCAAATCATAAACATATTAACCTAAATAATAAGCAATGGACGTAGTGATGTTATATTGTCATGTCCCTAAAGGCCTATAAAACAAGTATGATCTCTTCATTTCTTTTTATAGTATTTTGATAGAATTGTCACCCTTCAAGAAAGGCCTCAAGATCATGTGCACATTAGGTCATGTGCAAGTTATACTCATCCTATAAATTCATATGTTGTGAGAAAAATCATTATCTCCTCATTGTCATCCCAATGCCTACATTGTTATAAATTTCATGTGCTCAATTAGTTCACCTTTGACATGAATCAATTAGTGATTTTTCTAGGCCATTGTATTTTGCACCATTTGTGTTGTTAATTTCATGCTAAGTATAAACATCAGGGAAATATATCACTGTAATATTGGATTTTTTAGTTTTATTTTCAATAGTACACATTTTTTGCACAATTCAGAGCATATTCTTAAATTCTTATCACTTGGATTATGAATGTGTTATTTCGGCACCAACAACTTCCTTTTTTTTATTTTGTTTTTCTTTTAAAGACAATTTTTTCTCAAGCAATATGGACCCTCCCTTATACTTTTCAAGGTCCTTGCATCATGTGAAAATAACCTAGTTTGAATTATGAAATATTGAGACCTTTTGGAGCCCTTTACATATTATTTTTCAAAATTCTTAGGATTAGTGACACATACAGTGTCAGTGGAGGATATATTTATTCCTCTCTCAATATGCCCACTTTCAATGAGTTGGAATTTTCCTCACTGATACATGAAGGTGAACCAAACAATTAGACACTTTTTAACTTTTGGTTTCCATTTCGACATCAGATCATTCTTTGATCGTCGATACATGTTAATGTTTTAGTCCCTGAACATTTTTCGATCATCGATACATACTATCATGTTGGCACTTAATCATTTTCCAATCATTGATACATATCAACAATTGTTCATCTTCACACATAGACACATGCAAAATGTAATCACATATCCATTGTTGATTTCTTGGAACATCAAGCATTGATGGTTCATGACATATATCTCGGGTTCAATTGGTCGAGAGGTCGACCTACATCTGGACACAGTTGGTTGGGTAATTGACCAACACACCACACCAGTCGGTCGAGTAGTCAACCTGCCTATCGATCGAATAGTCGACCAATAGTCAAATATAGTCGAGTGGTGCATTGGCTAGCCCAATAATCGACTAAAATTTGGACAGATAGTCAGTCAAGTCGAGTCTCGCAGAGATGACTTGACAGATAATATTTTTTGGAGTCAAATCTAATCGCTGATAGTTATATATGGACAATATCGTTTGAATTGTGTGGGAGCCAGTTAGATATTGAGACTATAATAGAAGGCCCCTTGGGTCATTGTCATAACGAGAAATGTGTTTTGATATTGCACAATAGATTATGCAGATAAATATTTGCAATATGCACTATGATGTTATGATCACAATATTATTTGCTTAAGTGTTGTAACAATGTCTTTAGACACCACCTCTATTATTTGAAATTTTTTTGACCCTCTTTGATTGTCTGTTGTACTATGCTCTTTGTTTCATACCATGTTCCATTTTTTCCCCAACAAAGTATCATAGCCAATGGTTTGAAAACCTCGACCTGTTATCTAGAAACCTTCTTGAGTTAGATATGTTGTGTGATTGACTCTAGGATGGTGGTTTGTTGATTGGAACTTATTGAAACAAGACTAGTATTTCTATTGAAGATGGATTTGAAGATCAATCATATTATTCTAAATGGATCAATTTATGTAGTATGGACTCTAGATATGGAAACCCTATTGAAAAGTAAGGGATTGTGGTAGTATAACAAGGTGGTGATCCTAAATCCAATAGATGCTTCAACAAAATTTATTATTGATGGAAAGAAAGATGAGGTTATATGGGTCATCATGACCTACATCTCATGGTAAATATGATTTCATCTCAGTGGACTCGATTGTCTGCATTTAGTATGGAAGAACCTAAAGACCTTGCTCGACTGAGTCAATGAAAGCCATGTCATGCAGTTGGAGAAAGAGTTGATCTCTCTTGATCCTCATTCCTTTGAGATAATGAAAAAATATTTGATGTGTTTTAAGGAACTCCATTTGAAGTTGAGTGAATATGGATAGAACTACATGAAGAAGGATGGAAAACTCATTGAGATGGTCCTAATAAATTTGATAACACCATTTTATGTTTTCGTATCGACCTTCCACACCAATTGGCATGCACGCAAGAAAGATGGTAAGAACTACTCCTTTGAATTTTTTGGTGAAATTTTGATTACTAATCAACATATATTGCTTGAATAAGGAAAGCTTGGTGGTAAATACTAGGCCCCCTTGCTCAAGGGTAAGGGAAAGATGGATTCCAAGAATAGAGTGCATATTGATTCCTCTGCATAGAAACCTGCATATATTGATCATGGACCCTAGAGACAACCACAACGAATTCAAAATAAGAATACATGTTGGTACTATGAAAATACTATACATCTCGAGAAGAAATGTTTCAAGAAGCAAGATGAAATAGAGGAGAATGTTAAGATACTTGAAGGATACGCATCGGTTGTTCACCGACCCACTGATAATTTTACTTTCCAAGTCAAGACTTCTCAGGCCTTGATGTATCATATTGCACATAATGAATGGGTTGTATATTATGGGTGCACTCTACATATGGAGAAAGATGCCACTTTATTCATGAGAATGAATAAAGCCAAAGAAATTAGAATCTATGTTATTGATTTTTTTTTGTGGATGTTGTTGGTCAAGGTGATGTATCTTGTCGACATGGTAAAATTGTCGACATCTACAATGTGCCAAATCTTAGTGCCAATATTTTTTATGTTGCTCAATTGACTCAGATCAATAAGATTGTGTAATTTTGGATAGATCAGTTCTATGTTTGGGATTTGAAGAAAGGGAATTTGATTTTCGCTGATAGGATTCTGGATAATTTATACAAGTTCTGTGACTTGAATCGACCTGAATCTTAACTGATTCCAATTATTTCTCACACTAATGAAAGAATTTAAAGTTTTCATGAATGACTTGAACATTTGAATTTCCGAAGTATGCAGATACTAAAAACTCAGAACATGGTTTCTAGTTTACTGAGGGTGTTTCTCCCTGAAAGTGTATGTAATGGTTGCATACTTTGGAAGAATCATAAGGAACCCTTTGACTCTCCACAAGTGTGGTGAGTGCAAAACTTACTAGAACTAGTTCACAGTGATGTTTTTTCTATCAATTTACCTTCACTGATAGGTGCAATGTATATTTTGACTTTCATTGATGATTTCTCTCATTTCGCATTGGTTCTCTTGATCCCCTCTTCAGTATTTTGATTTCTCTGTTGAAAATTATGCTTGTTTCGACTCGACCATCAATCTCCGATTCAACTTGTCCAACATCTTTTGTTTCTACCGGTCCACTGACTGTAGAACCTATGAATTATGATCAACTTGATGAGATGAATCATAGTTCACCTGTTTCTTATAAACTTGATGGGATGAATCATAGTTCACATGTTTCTTATCTACCCCAATGGGATACCAAGATAATTGAAACCACTGGAGATGATGTTGGAGATGCCTCCTATGGATGACAGACTTGAAGTTAGAAGCAACATGATAGCATTACCTTAATGACTTGTGTCCTTGAAACCTTCATTCTTGTTACCTACTTAGATGTCAAAGTTTGAACTAAATTGGAACAAGAAATAAAGGTTGAAACTGATTCCTTGTCTAAGAATCAAACATGGGACTTGGTTCCTTGACCACATGGAAAGAACATTGTGAAGTGTCAATGGGTTTACTGAAAAAAATTTACCACTGAAGGTGTTTTTGAACAACATAAAGAATGCCTCGTTGTGAAGGGATTTTCTCAACAAGAAGGCATTGACTACACTGAAACCTTTTCCCTCATTGTAAACATTAATTATGTTTTCTTGATTCTTTCCCTCATTTCTCACTTTGGATGGAAAATTCATCAGATGGATGTGAAGAGTTCCTTTCTTCATGGAGACCTGTCTGAAGAAATTTACTTGGAACAACCACCTGGATTTGTGATGGATTCCAATTTGGTATGTGAACCCAAGAAGTCACTTTATGGTTTGAAGCAGGCTCCCCAGGCCTAGTATGCTAAGATCGACAATTTATTTCTTACGCTTGGTTTCAAATGGTGTGAATTTGATCAAAGCCTATATGTTCTCCACTCCAATGGAGAGACTTTGATTGTTGTTGTATATGTTTATTATTTAATCATTAATGGAAATAACAATTCTCTCATCTTCAGATTCAAGAAATAACTCGTTGACTCCTTTGATATGAAAAACCTTGACACTTTGCATTATTTTCTGGGTCTTCTAGTATTAGCACTATGTGATGGTTTTTTCATTTATCGGTGTAAATATGTGATGGATTTGTTGACACATTTTAATATGGCTGATTGAAATCCCTGTGCCACTCCCTTTCAGTCTAGAGTGAATCTTCCTAAAACTTGTCCAACACTTGTTGTCGATGATACTCTATATTGACAATTGGTTAGCAATATTATTTATCTTACTCATAGTCAAATTGATATATCCTTTTATATTAGTGTGGTCTCTCAGTTCATGTAGGATCCCAGAGAAATCCACCGGAAGGAAGTCAAACGTATTGTTCGTTATCTCAAGGGTACCACTCATTTTGGTATCGAATATTGTCGTAGTTCATATTTGCTAGTTGGATTCACCGACTCTGACTCGAATGGAGATGGATATGATCGGAAGTCCAGTTGTGGGTACATGTTTCTCTATAGAACTGGAGCTTTGGTGTGGTTGTGCAAGAAACATAAGTAGTCTCTTTGTCTAATTCATGAGCAAAATATCATGGTGTTGTTCAAGCAGGTACTGAAGCAGTTTGGATTTGTCAACTTTTGGGTGAACTTGGATTTCGTGTTCAGACCTTGACTATAATATTATGTGATAATCAAAGTGTCATACAGGTTACTAAGAACACTCTTTATCATAGTAAGATGAATCATGTCGAGTTCCATGCTCACTATTTATGACAATTGTTTCATGACGACGTTGTTTCTCTTGAATATTACCGTAGTGAAGATCAAGTTGTTGATATATTTACCAAACCTTTATCTGAAGCCAAATTTATCAAGCTCCACACTTTTCTTGGGATTTAGGAAGATGCAATTATGGGGAGGTGTTCCAGTGATGTAATTTTACCTCCCAAATATCTAGAGTTGTGTGTTGATGGCCGGGTGTTGGAACATTAAGCATTGATGGTCATCACACATATCCCAAGTTTAGTTGGTCGAGAGGTCAACCTTCATCTGGAAAGAGTCAGTTGGGTGATTGACTAACACACCACACCAGTCGGTAAAGTAGTTGAAATTCATGTAGGTCTAACAATCGACCAATAGTCAAAGATAGTCAGGCGGTGGATCAACCAACCCTGCAATCGACTATGAGTTGGACATATAGTCATTCGGGTCGAGTCCCATCGAGTCGACTTGATAGAGTGGATTTTGTGGATTCAACTCTAACTGCTACTAGTTATATGTGGACAAGATATTATGGATTTTTGCACAGACGCTCCCCTTTGCCTCGACAAAAAGGTCTCTGTGCTGACCTCCCAGTCTTTAAGGATCATTCAAAGTTCACTCTTGAGCCGGAGTGGCTCCTTCGATTCTCCCGTGGAATTTTTATTTAAATTTGACCCACAGGTCTTTTTCGACACCTTATAGTCTTTAGGCCTGATCCCTTCTCTGTTCACAATAGAAAATCACAATTGGGTTTCGAGGTTTTCCAATCCCCGATGTCACCAACACCTGCTTCCTCGAATTCCCGATTTCCGATATCCCGATGCGCTCCCTTTTTACTTTAGCCCCTCCTGGGTATGCTCCTAGTCCATGTGACCACCTCTTATATGACTGTAGTCATAACTCTTATCGGGGTTTGGGGTTTCGAATGTTGAAATGTACTAAACCTCTGGTCCACGAAATCCCCGATTTCCCGATTCTCGATTTTCCGATTTATGACTTTTCCTTTCGAGAAATTTCCCGAAAGCTTCGATCTCAACCACGCATCCTCAAGGATGGATGGTCCTCGCTGCTTCGGAGTTATCACCCTGGAAATTCCCGATGCCTCGTTATGACGAGATGATGTCAGCTAGGTCCCACATGGATCTCTCCTCTTTTTGGAAAATCAGACTTCGCGATTTCAAAATGCAAGTCCTCCTTGTCTTCAGAACTCATAAAATGTCGATCCCCAACTCTCTTCGGATTTTTGACACGCATCCCAAGTGGATGGACAGTTCAAATTGACCCTCGGGTTTCACCAACTGCAAATCCAAAATACTTGCTTATGTGAGTCCCAGTGACCGAAATGTCAATGGGCTTCCGATCTCGCCCACGTGTCCCAACTGATGGACGACTTCGATCATTTATGGGGTTTCCAACATGGATTTTCCCAATCTCTTGCCCACAGAACTTCCAATTTCACGAATGCCGAAATCCCGATGGCCACGCCTCGGGTCGAAACTTTCCTCCTCCCATTCATGAATCTTAAACTCCATGCAACTCCTGGTCAATCCAACAACTGACGGGTATCTATGTGAAGATCCGATGGTCCAAAATATCCCGAGCTTCCCACAACTTCGAACCTCAAAGAGGATCCTTGCACACACTCCTTGCGCCACCTCCAAACACTTTCAGGTGTTAAACTCTCTTCGACCTTGCGCATGATCTGCAGCAATGGTCTCTCAATAGCTTCTCTCATACACGCAATTCTGAAACTTTTACTCATCCTGTGCACTCCTTGCATGGCACCTGTGCCTAGCTACACTCCAAGAAAATGAGAAAAAAATCTATCTCTCCTGAACTTTCAGAGACAACCCTCTGAACCCCTTGTCAACGCACTCCTTACGGACAATTCAACTGCACTCCTTGCAGGAATCTTGTTCAGATAGAGAAACAATTGAAACTCATTCTCCTTACTCTTCCTCTCTCAGATTTCAAACATTCAACAAGAAATCATTCATACATAGCATAAAAGCAACTGCTTGATAGAAAGAATAAACCATTCATGACCATAACATTCAAAGATGTATACACAGAGAATATGTGAACACCATGAGTCTAAATCACAGCTTTCTTTATATAAGTTCATAACTTCTGTACATGGAGTCTGCTACACAGCTCTCTACTTCTCTCTCTATGCTCTCTTCTTTGTTCATGCTTCAATAATGTTACAATACACAATGAGGGTGTCTATATCCCGTTTCCCTCTTGCGCCCTAAAAATGTCTAATCTACACATTCAATTCTACCTACTTACATTTAATTTCATAAATGCCTTTTATCTACTAAGGACGAGAGCAATCCGCTCAAGGTCCGTTACATTATACAATTGCGCTCCTTCTTAATTATCTCAATTAATATTGCGCATCAACTCTAAGAGTAATTCAAAAAAAATTGTGCTGGCTTGTCCAGCTATCCTTCACTTCCGCGCTGGCTCACTTGATGTTGGTGATGCTCCTGCATCAGATTTTGTGGGAGTTAGTTAGATCTTGAGACTATAAAAGAAGACCCCTTGGTTCATTATCATAACATGAAATGTGATTTAATATTGCACAATAGATCATGCATATCAAGATGTGAAATATGTGTTATGATGCTCTAATCAAAATACACTATACTTAAGTTTTGTAATAGTTTATTTATATGCCACCTCTGTTCTTTTGAATTTTTTTGTCCCTCTTCGATTCTTTGTAGTACTATGATCTTTGTTTCATATCATGTTCTATTTTATTCCCCAACATAATGCATCAGTGTTGGATCATTATCCAAATGTCGATACATCGAATTTGATTAGTCCTTGACTATTGATAAATTGTTGTGAAATTGCTTCTGGCATGCACAAACAAACTTTTTTCATTCCCTTTTTCCTTAAGTTCATTGCCAAGAGAAACTTGACAAAGGATATAAAGCCTCCTTTAACCCTTTGGTTTCTTATCATTACCCACCAATATTATAGAGCGTAAAGTGTGAAGAGACATCAATTGCATAGATTTGTAATATACACTGGCCCATCTCCCTCACGTGTCAACACCTTACTAATCGGTAAGTTTCCTAAATTTTTTCATGCACAGGTTTCCTTTTCCATAGCCTTAGGTTTTTTTTTCATGTATATATGTGTGTGTTTTTAAAGGGAGTTACACCGAAACTTGTTTTCCATTTCTATGATGCTCATACCATATCCTTTCCCTGGTTCTATATGTCCAAAACCTCCTCATGCGTTTCTTGCTGAACGTTTCTTGAGCACCTCAAATGGATTTCCCTTGGCTCACCTTCTCCCGATATATGTTCAACCACCTACTTTAAGGTTATGGGAGGACCCATGCTTTCCATCTTCCCCTCTAATGAGAAACCCCAAGCTCATTTTGTTAGATACTTGTCGAGCCCTTGATTTCCTTTGTTGAGGAAAGTGTTAGTGTGATCATGGTGTCGAACAAATGGAGAAAACCAGAAGTCATAAAAACCCTCGTTGCATCGACTAAGATCATAGAAATATCATTGCTAATTATTGTATCGATCGGGATCACTTTGTGGCCATTGATACAATCTTGTGTATCAGTGGCGATCAATTTGTTACCACTAATACAATATTATGTATTGGTGAGAGGGATCATCTAGTCAACATCGATTCAACCCTTCTGGAGTGTCAATAAAAGATCATTGGCTTGGTGTCGATAAATACTTTACTTGTCGGTGATCAATATTTTTCTACTTGTTGGCACAGGGGAAGACCTAGGGTTCAATGCTACAATAGCGCACCAACTAAACCCTAACTATCGGCTCTTTCAGCAACACCTACGAAGCAGATGAAGTCTCACCCAAGGTAGAGGTAGGGGTGGTTACAGTACTCAGGTGTCTGCAACCTTAGCTGGGACATAGATATGTGATTATAATACTTAATAGAGAACTTAGCACTGTTAGTTCATAATTATTTAACCAATATCTACTTCGTAGATAAAACAGAGCATCGCAACATTCACCCAGATCTAATGTATCTAATAACTTAGCATAAAGAAATAGATTAGATATAGAATATTTAAGCACTAAGCAAGTTCACATAGGTCAGATCTAGCATCCAGGGTCATCATAAGAACAAACAGATCTATCTATATATATCAAAGCACTTAGCAAGTAAAGACATAAACACATCAAAACATTGCACAAAGCAGAATAACACAGTATTTACGTGGTTCACCCCCAACCTAGGGCTACGTCCACCAACTCTTCTTCTTCATTAGATTCAATCATTCAGCTACATGCATAGAGCCACAAAAACCCTACTATGCGTAGGATAGGAGATATGTGCGTACCTCTCCAGATCCTCCTTCCCTGAGCTAGGTCTAACACAAATCTTTTCACATTCTGTTACAGCCCCTTGCACTTAGATCTACAAGTTTCTCACAATATGCACAGAGCATCTACAAACCATACTTTCACTTAGCACTTAGCTTATCGGCTAGGATACTTATGTCACCTAGCTACTTATCTATACTTTACAAAATAGGCCTCAACATGGGTAAACCTGTGGGCTGACATCCCATACCCATTACATAATCCCAAATCCCAAAAAGGACCCAAAAATTGGCCGAGATCCCACGATCTCTACTTCATCTTTGACAGGATGTCGAAGTCCCAAAATAGGTAAAACTTTACCAAGGATCTCCCAAATCTTTATCAAGGGCCAACATTCCCCCAACACTCACCTGTGACTCATATCGAGTCACTCTGGTCTAACTAGTTCTTCTTCAAATGCCTTGAGCTTGGCTCGATCTAGTTCAAATTACTGTTGGGTTGTGACCTCTTGTTCAGTGAACTCTTGTATGACTGAATCATTGATAGGTCCCTCTAGACATTGTTCAACTATAGTGACAACCTTCCCTAGCTCTGATCCTTGGCCTTCTACCTCTGTAAACAATTGGTAAGCCTTTTCTTATACAGGTTGGAGTTTCTGAGTTACCTCCATAACTCTACTCTGGATAGTGTGGATCTGCTGCTGGGCGGTCCACTACTCTTGGGATCACTTCATTCTTTCCACAGATGACAGGGGCTTCAACTGCGTCTGTATATTTTCATATTAATACTTCACCTTTTCGAGCTGCGACTCCAGTGCCTTCACTTTCGGGTTCTCTGTGAGTTGTTCATAGGTCTGGGCACTGAGATCAGTGAGTTGCTTACATTTCAGGGTAAGGACCTTTATCCTTTCAACTGCGCTCTGGGAAGTTGCTTCTCTTTGGTCTCTTACATATTTTTGGGTCTCAAGTACAGTGTGTAGCTCCAAATATATTATGCGTTGTTGTAGCTATTGGATGGATTTTGAGAGTTGGTTCACCTACTGTGTAACTTGTTCTTCTGCCTTGATTTCTAAGATTTTCACAGAGTGAAGTGCTCTGTTGACCACTACTTTTACTTCAAGTTTCTTCATGAGAAACTGTTCCTTTTCTTGCTTTAGCTAGGTTTTTTCTTCATCAGACTTCACTTGGAGAGAAAGATTTTCCTGTTCTGTAGCACTGCATTGCTCTACAAGTACTCTTTGTACTTGTGTCAAATCCTGGGTGGCTTGCTCTATTTCTTCTTATGCTCATCAAAGGTGAGCTTCGACCGTATCATCTAGGTGGTGGATTTGAGCTGGCTCATATCCCAATTCTGGTTCTCCCGGTGCAGTGGAGACTGGGCGGTTGGATTTTAGGGCCTATTGTACCCCTTAAAGTTCAGTCTCAATTCGATCATAGATCTCCTCTTTCTTTGCTTCTTGTTTCTCTGCTATTTCTAGTGAAGCATCCTACAAGGATTCTATGAGGAAGTCAAAGTCACCAGAGATGAGGACAGTCTGCATATTGGCCATGGTGGCCTTCGATTTCTTCCGGGAAGAAGGTTTCGGAGGTGAACCTGTCCTCTTCTTTAGGGGATCAACCTCATCTCATTACTTATGTTTGACTTCTTTGTCATATAACTCTTCACTGTCACCTCCTTGCTCTGGTGATATGAAAGCAATCTTCACAGATGCACTATCTAATCCTTAGACCTCTTTGTTCTTCTTTGTCCTGCTAGGTCCAGGTGTATCCTGCATTGTTTCTAGGCTGTCAATGTCGGATATCTCTACAAGGTCTACTAGAATAAGGAAGTTCGTCGACATAGTGATCTGCTCCAAGTCCTCCTCCATCAGCTTATAGTAGGATTGAAGTTGTTACTTGTGTTCCTCGATGCGCACTGTGATGTAAATAAAATGTCAATCTGCGTTGAACTTCATCAAAGGCCTGAACTAGTGTAGAGTGTTCGGATTCATGCGAGGCTCAGACTGTATGGCTATCTTCAGCTGATTGTAGTAGGTATGAAGAACAACATTTGACTTCCAGTATTTATTCATATCTCTTGAATACCACAATGTACTGAACTTCGCTGCCAGCGGTTCAAATGGCTCGATGTCCAGGAAGGTCTCACCTTTCGGCATCTCCCAGGCAATAAAAGCTATAAGGATCAAGAGCCAACTGAAATGAAATTCATATCCTTGATCCTATGCTTCTCTATAGTCAAGTTCCAACTGGTTCACTAGGTACTTCACCCAGTTCATCTGAAGGCCTTCCATGCACTTCCCTGCGAGGTCGACTACAAAACCGGTGACTTGGGTAGGTCGTTTCTTTCTTACTAACTTCCCTGGAATCAAATGATAGGTGAGGTGCACTGTGCCACTCTGGATAGAATCTACCTTGTATCCTTGCGTTCCCTTCTCGACATCGCCATAAGTGTCCTTGATCTTCTGTGCTAGAGCGCGATCCATGTCTTTTCTGGGGTAAATCTCTTGTGGATCGGGTCCTTGCATACTCAACCCCGTGATATGATTGATTAGCATTGGATCAATTGTTATACGATGGTTTAGCCACAAATAGCCTCCATGGTAACAAGAAAGTAGCAGCTTGACACAAGCATTGACTTCCTGGTGTCTACCAAAGTGGGGAATCTTCATGACGTTCAGCAGGGTGGACTGTGCAAGGTTCATAGTCCACGAATGGGGGATTATCTTCAAATTATTCCCCTTAGTTATAATCAGGTACTTATGTGGGGAAAGCATGTTATAGAATTTTCAATCTCCAAGGTTGACGTCGCTAAACTTCAACGCTGCAATCTTATATTGGTCTACTCGAACTATGTGTATCCCCTTAGGGATGTACGCCGTAACCAAAGTGTATTCGAAATCTCTGGGCATGTTGTCTCGATTTACTGCACTGCTCAGAGGTGGAATATAGGTGGATAATATAGTTGGGATCAATTTGGGATTCGCTAGATCATCCTTGCTCTTAGTTCGCTTTTCATCTAATGGATGGGATGGTATGGCTTCATGAGTAGTTGACAGAGAGGTTGGCAGTCCTCTCATCGACGATGCTTGTACACCTATAAAAATCGACATGACTCTTTCAGTCATGAGTTCAATCATAACTTCTTCAAAAACTTTCTCTACAGTGCTCAACTCATCCAACATACACATTCAGGGTTAACAATCTCAGGTTTGAAGAGTAACTTAGATACTACAATAGAATAAACAGTAAGAGTGCGATGATCACTATGCAAAATCAACTTACTCTGTAGGCTCAAACTCTCGGTTGGAAAAAGTGTTCTCGGTGTATGGCGTGACGAGATAAATAGGTAACTTGTCAATGGGTCTATTGCAACAGGTATGAATCCTTCATTAACTTTGTTCTGTCTATTATGGCACGGTCACAACGGTCGAATGGCAAGTTGTTTGTCCATAAATGCCTTTCTACCCGTTCTGACCGTTGGTCTAATGGTTATAATGTCCCCAATGGCTATATTGCTTCGCCATGGCAAAGTGCCATGTGTCATTGTTCTGATATTCCGACGAAGCTCCAATTTTGCAAATTTTCCTTCTGCAAGGTTCCCTCTGGAACCTTCTGCAACTTGTCGATCTTAGCTCTCTTCTTGCTTAGCTTTCTAGCTTTCTTCCTAGTGAGTATGCCTTTTTCTATTCTAATTCTTATCTTCTTTTGGCATAGTTACTTCGCGTTGTTGAGATTATTTCCTAAGATTTGGAGGTGATCCTTCTTCTTTATCAGGAATAGGTACTTCAATCTTCTGTGGGTCTTCTAGTGTTCTTGCAACTTCGACATCAGTGTCTCTAGTGTTAAATAGCTTCAATCTGTTCTTTTGTTCTTCAATCAAGTGTGTGATCCTTCTAGTCATGAATTCTTTTAATTCTTTCTTCTTCTGCTCTAAAAATTCCTCTTCTTATTAACTTTTGGCATGATCTCTTTCAATCCAAGTTTTTCCTAGTAGCATGGTAAATGGGGCACTGATCTCAATAAATTTAATAATATTGAAATCTTCCTCTGTCAAAGTTCCATTGGCATTCATAGGTATCCGAGTAAGCTTTCCACATAGGTTTATCATTTTTCCTTTGAATATTCTTAGTCCTCCTAATGAAGGAATCATTGAAAGCCTCCCTATAGATTCCCAAGTTCTCTCTTTCATGATTTTCACCTGTGTTTCCTCATCTATAACATAGTCAATGTTGTCAATGTTGAAGTCTCTTATTCTTGCTTCAAGGCATTCTTTTTCTTTGAAGATCTCTGATAATCTCACACGTCGATGGTCATTCAGGGTTTCTTTCATTTGTAGCAATACTTTCTCTGATTCTTTCTGGGATTTTGTCATAATATTAGTTTCTAGATCTTCCTTAGGGTTTTCTTGGTTCATATTCATTGTTTCAACCTTAGCAATCATTCTAGGGAAATCCAATACTTCATGGTTCATAGATTTACAACAAAGACAACTAGGTCTTCTCCCAGGGCATTCCTTAGTGATATGTCCTGGTCTTTTGCAACTGTAATAAAGGCTTAATCCTCTCTTTCTTTTAAATGATCCCCAACCTTTCATGTACTGCGCGCTAGGATCATGGTAGCTAACCTACAAACATTTCTTTCTAGGATCTTGCATACACTTATTAGTCCAAACATTCTTTCTATCCATAGGTATAACATATTTTTCACTATTCTTATCAGATCTACTCATATCAAATCTTTTTTCATCTATTAATACCCTAGTTTTCAAGCTAGGATAGAATCTATCAAACATACCTAGATCCATATTGTTGAAACAAAAATTTCCACTTATCTTACTTCTACAGAGCACAAATATTTTAGATCTAGAACTTTTCAATATTCTTACCTCTATTAGAGCACAGATCTTTCAGATCTTACCTCTTTTAATAAAAAAGTCTCACTTTTGCCTTTCTCGGAGCACAAAGATTTCAGATCTTACCTCTTTTCTTCAGATCATACTTCTTTTCTTAGCACAGAGCTTGTCAAACTAAGTAGAGTACTGCGCACTAGAGCAACAGATATACACACAGAGATTTCACAATTTCAGGTCAGATCCTTTCACAAAGCTTCTTCTTCCTCACTTCCCAACAATCACAGTTTCAGTTCAGATCTTTGCACAAAGATTCTTCTTCCTCATTTTCCAGCAATCACAGTTTCAGGTCAGATATTTTCATAAAGATTTTTCTTCCTCAGTTCCCAGCAATCACAGTTTCAGGTCCCAACAATAGAACTATTTGTTCGCACAGCGGGAGACCCAGGGTTAAACACTACAACAATGTACCAACAAAACCCTAATACCGACCCTTTTAGCAACACCTACGAAGCAGATGAAGTCTCACCCAAGGTAGAGGTAGGGGTGGTTGTAGGACTCAGGTGTCTACAACCTTAGCTGGGACACAGATCTATGATTATAATACTTAATAAATCACTTAGCACCGTTAGTTCATCATTATTTAACCAATATATACTTCGTAAATAAAATAAAGCATCGCAACATTCACCCAGATCTAATGTATATAAGCACTTAACATAAAGAAATAGATTAGATCTAGTAGATTTAAGCACTAAGAAAGTTCACATAGGTCAAATCTAGCATCCAGGGTCATCATAAACACAAATAGATCTATCTTTGTATATCAAAGCACTTAGCAAGTAAAGACATAAACACATCAGAACATAGCACAGAGCATAATAACACGATATTTATGTGGTTCAACCTGTTGGTTGTGGAGCCTGATTATCTTCCTGATTTAGAGGTCCTTGCTTTCAGCCGTGTTTATACCCCAAAAGTATGTACACTCTTCCACGCGGGGGAGTGTAGGGTGGGTTCCCCCTCTGCGGGGTCCGGGGGGGCTATCCCCCCGGCTGGGGGGTCTGGGGGCAAGCGGGCCCCCAGTGGGGGTTCGGGGGCAAAGCCCCCGAAGAAAAAATTGCCTTGTAAAAGTATATTGTAATTTCATTGTAAATATTGACCGTCCATTATAAGGTCGCAGATCTAACGGTAGAGATTATGTTAGGGTTTTTTCCCAAGAAGGCAACCCTCTTTTATGAGGGAAATGTATTGCGGCTATGGGGGATGGTGAATATGGTATTCTGAGAGAGGAGACTGTGAGAGAAATAAGAGGAAGTTACAACGGGTTTTGTTGTAGGTTGTATCCCTTCATTTGCTGGATAATAATAAAGGAAGGACCTGGCAATTTCTCTGGTGGACGTAGCCCACACTGGGTGAACCACGTAAATCTGTGTCTCTCTTGTATTGTGTGTCTTCTATGTTTTGTTTCTGCATTTGTTTTA
>JASDQU010010009.1:44882-81327 GCA_032191745.1 Picea mariana | reverse complement strand
CAGGTTCAGGTTTGTCATCTGAAGAAGAAGAATCGTCAGTCAAAAAAGATACAAGTCCTAGAGAAGTAGAAGAATAAGATAGAAGTGGCAAAGAAGAATATGTAGGAACATGGGCCAATGAGAGTTCATCAAATTGAACATGTCTCCAAAAGATAACCTCTGAATAGTGAGGTACAAAGAGATGATAGGAATTTACATCTCTATCATAACAAACAAAAATACATTGCTCACTTTTTGGTTGCATTGCCTTATGCTTTCATCATGAACATGAGCCCATGTTTCACAACCAAACACTTTAAAATGGATAATATCGAGCTTGATCTTAAACCAAGCTTCTCTTATAGTTACATTCATTACAACTTTTTTAGGAGTATAGTTTAAAATATAATTAGCACAATTTATTGCTTCTGCTCAAAATAACAATGTTAATTTTTTTATTGAAGCATACAATTAGCCATTTCTTTAAGTGTTTGATTCTTACATTCAATTACTCCATTTTTTTGTGGAGTGTAAGGCACTATATGTTGTAATTAAATGCCATTTTTAGAGGAAAAATCAATGAAGTGTTTATTAACTTATTCTTTGGCATTGTCAATGTAGATTTTCTTGATTATATGATTTGATTACTTTTAGACCAATGCTTTGAAATAAACAAAGAGATTAAAAACTTCACTTTTGACTTTAAAGAAGTAAACCCAAATGCACTGAGTGTGATCATCATTGAAAGTGAGAATACATCATTCTCCTAAAAATGATCGAGTTAGGAATAGCCCACTTATGTCAGTATGAGCCAATTCAAGTGGTACTTGTGCTCACCATGAATGACTAAAAGGAAAGGGATCTTTGTGATGCTTACCCAAACACACAACCATGACTTACATCATTATTACATGAGACATAAGGTCGTGCACCAATTGGTGCTTCAAGAGTTGTTGCAAGTAGTGGTAGTTCAAATGACCAAACTAGTTATGCCAAAGTTTGTTCAAGTCAACATTGTGGGCAATGAGGGTAGTTGTAGGTTATGAGGGTTCAAACTATCAATTTTGTATAGCCTCAAAGAATCATCAACACGTCCTAAATCTATTACAATATGTGGATCCTTTATATCTCTAATTACAACATCATGAGCTGAAAAATCGATGATTTTTCCATCGCTAGAATGATTTATTTGAAAAATTGAAAGAAAATTTGCAAAAAGATTGGGAATGTAGAATAAATTATTAATTTTCCAATCGAGAAGATTTATTGTTCATGCTCCTACAACATCTACAAGAGAAATATCATTGAAAAAAATCTACCAGGTTGTACAATTATCAAGACTAGAGAAAAGATCCTTATGATTGGTCATATGATGAGAGGCCCTCAAGTCTAAGATCCACTCTTGATTTGACTGACATAACTTTGAAAAAAGAGCATGAGGTTTAGAAGAAATAGAAGAGGAGGAAGTATCTAACCGAATGATATGTTTTTTCATGGAAACTTCCAGTGCTTGCATCTTATTCTAGCAATGTATGTCAAGATACCTATCTTTTCCACAAAAGGAATAAGGCCTAAGTTTCTTTTTCTCCTTTAACCTATTGCCCTGCTAAGACTTTGGATGAATATGAGTCTTTGTAGGCAACAGCTTGGAAGTTATGGGTTCTTTTCCTCCTTTGAATTGCTTCTTGAAGGGTTTGAAGTGCTTGTTATTGTGAGCAAACAAGACTTTAATCTTAGTACCTATATCAAGTGCACCGATATGCAATAACTCGTCTTACTAATGTGTTAACTGCTCAAAATATAGCCCAAAAGTAGGCAATTTATAATTGTCTCCTAATGCATCTCTGGTGGAATAAAAGGTAGAGATAAATTTGTATCAAAAGGAGCTTTTAGTTTAGAAAGAATATCCATTATTGCATGATCATCTACATTAGTGTTTCCACAATCACTAAGTTGGATTCTTAAGAGCTTAAATTTTGTGATGTAGTCTTCAATTTGAGGAAATTCTATTGGATCGAGAGTGATGAGTTGATTTTCCAACTGATGAGCTTGTATCAAATTTTTTACCAAAGAGTTGTTCAAACTTCGACCATGCTTCCTAAGGTGTGCTAATGGGTTGAATATGGAATTTGAGATCATTAGAGATTGTCTTTCCAATTAGGATTTTTGCTTCATCATTACAATTAAGCCATTTTCTACTTTTCTCAATGTCAATTGGTCCAGGGTCTAGCCCAAGAGTCATTCAAAACAATTCTTTACTCCTGAGTAGATCCTCCATGTAGGATTTCCAGAAATACCAGTGTGTAATGGTTAATCAAACCGCACGAGTAGCCATTTTACAAGAATGAAAAATATAATGAACTAAAATAACCTATACCACTATGTAGATCTTGAAAAAATAGCAAAATTAAAAAATAAAAGCAGGGCTAAAAAAATAGTTCATATGATGAAGTTATGGCCCTGGAAAGTTGCAAAAATGAGGACAAGCCTTGCTTGTCTGTCAAAAAATATTTTTTCATTGCATTAGACTGCAAAAATTACCAGAAACACCTCTGCCATTATGAATAACATTGGAAAATACAAAGCCTGAAAAAAAGGGCACCAAAATTTGAGTTTGTATGACTGCTTATCTCAGTTTGAAAGTCATCTCCAAAATTGAAAGGTGAATCCCCATGGGGGGTCTAAAGTGCCACATGGTACTGTTTGACTGGGCCACGTGTCAGTGAGTGTGTAGGTTGACTAGGTAGTATGTTGATTGTACTTCATTGTGTTGAGGTGGTACTGCACATGTGGCATGCCACATGGTAGGGGCAAGTAATGTGGCACATGGTATTATTGTGTGGAGGGTTGATGACTGGATATCCATGTGGTGCTCTATGGAGATGGCACTTGGTACTACTAATGTGGAAACCACATGGATGCCACATGAAAAGATGACGTGGTAGTGATGGGAGGTCCACTTAGTGTTGGGAGATACATGGTGGGGGTCAACAGTCCAATGGTGTGGGCCACAACATGTAGGCTAAGGCACACAAGAAATCAAAAAGAGGGGCATGAAGTTGGCTAGCAGTGGTGCTGAATGTTGTGCATGTGGAGGGATACCACTTGTAGGTGATGCAGGCACCAAGCAACCAACGAAGGGATGGGTGCATTGGTAGATGGAGTGAAAGTTAGTAAGGATAAGGGTTAAGTTTTGGTGGGAGGGTTGATGTTGGCGGGTAGAGTAAGGAGTCAATAAGAGAATAGGGTGGGTTGGAAGAGGGGTCGGTGGGGATACAGGGAAAAAAGAAGAAAACAAATAGTTCCATTTGAAGAAGTTGAGTGAGCCTTCTTCTGATTCAGACTTGATTGATCTGACTATGTATAGACAACTAATTGGGTCATTCATGTATCTGGTTAACAAAAAACCAGATATTTTCTATGTAGTGAGTGCACTTAGCGAGTTCATGAGTCAACCGAAACATATGCATTAGGTAGCTGTGAAGAATGTGTTGAGATACTTTCCAGGCACAAATGGATATGGCCTGAGATATGCTTCTAGTGTTGACATGAGATTGCAGGGATATGCAGATTCTGATTAGGTAGGGAGCGTTGTGGACAAGAAGATCACCTCTGGGTGTTGCTTCAGTTTGGGGTCTGTCATGGATTCCTGGTGTAGTAGGAAGTAGACTTCTGTGGCTTTGAGTGCCACATAGTCTGAGTATATTTCAGTATATATGATAGCTCGTGAAGTAGTGTGGCTTCAAAAACTCCTTTCATGATTGTTTAGGCAGATGATGGAACCCACCATGATTCATTGTGATAACCAGATACGTGTGAAGCTCTCAGAGAATCCAATATCTCATGAAAAATTGAAACATGTTGAAATCAAGTTTCATTACATTAGAGACATGGTGTAGAGTAAAGAAGTACTGGTCCAGTACCTTCCTACATATGAGCAGATTACAAATGTTCTCACCAAGCCCCTTGCCAAGTTGAAGTTCAATTACTTTTGTGATAAAATTGGAGTGGTATAGAGAATTTTCCTCTCGCTAAGACAGAGTGTTGATGGTTGGAACTTCGTGAGACATTCTCCAGGTCATACTCCTTGATGGACTGAGTTGGGTTGACCTGTGATGATACTCCTCGATGGACTGAGTTAAGTATGACACTTATCGATGGACTGATAAGTTGTACTGAGTTGGTGCCAAATGACCCTTGGCTTGTAGCCCATGTGGTTGGGATATAATTGTACAGGGTTGGTGCCCAATGACCCTTGGGTTGTAGCCCATGTGGTTGAGATATAGTTGTATTGGGTTGGTGTCCAACAACCCTTGGGTTGTAGCCCATGCGGTTGGGATATTATGGGTTGTAGCCCATCGTCCCTTATGGTTGTATCCCTTTAGGACTCGTCCATATGGTTGTAGCCTATGTGATGCAATGATGATGACAGTATCACATGGTGATTGTAGCCCATGTGATCCCACATGAGGTTGTAGCCCTTATGGACGTCTTGTGGTTGTATCCCTTGATGTATGGATGATGATGACACACTATGAGGTTGTATCCCTAGTGTCCTCTAGTGGTTCAGAGCCCCTAGAAGAGCTCGAGAAGGTCTGCATTGGTTGTATCCATGTGTGACTATGGAGATGCTACTAGTAGCATGGTCTGCGTGACCATGGCATGGTCTAAGGACCATGGCATAGCCTATGGAGCTATGAGGACCAAAGGATAACATCATGGATAATACCTCCCTAGCTAAGAGGGAGTGTTGATGTTTTTGGTAGTAGCGGAAGGTATTCACCTTCGGGACAACTTTTGTCAGAGATGAAGATTTCAAGAAGTCAAAGGAAACCATTAAACTTTTTGAAGAAGCCCCAGAAGAAATTAGAATATCCCATAAGAGAAGTCAGCTCCACAGAAAAATAATAAAGAAGAAATATAATGCTCTAAAAGTAAAGTTGGTCTCGCAAGAAAAAGACAAAGTGGAAATATAATTTCTAGAAGACAAGTCGGCCTTACTTGAAGAGACACATGTTTGGAAAAGACACTTGCCCATTCCACTACAAATAAAGGTGACGCCTTCCTCATTTGACATATACATTCACTCATCCTAGCACAAGTTTAGTGGGGAGAAACATTTGTAGCAATCCAACAAAGAGGGAAGGAAGAAGGGCACATATTGTTTAGGGTTTCATCATAACCATTGTTAGGGTTTATCTCTGTTGTCTTGGTGGTGCGCTAGTGGAGGCCAGATACTCTTGCGCTTTGGATAGGGTTTGCTGCAACTATATTTCTGGGTCATCTCTTGTAAAGATAAGTACATATTGTTGGGATTCTTCTTTGTTGATTTGCTCTAGTGTATAGAGCTCGCTCATGGTTATATTGTATTGGAAAGGATATTCTCTCTAAAGAAAAGTTTGTTTTGTTTTCTCCCCTTGTGAAGAAGGGTTTCCCAGGATAAATATTTGTGTCTTCTTGTACTTGTTCATCTACTGCTTCATATTTCAGTATATGATTATTGAATGTTGAAAATGGATTTAAATTTCTATGGTAAATCTAATGCTAACTAATTTTATAAAAAAACAACATCTTCGACAACAAATATCTCACCTCGAGAGAATGCTGACGAGCCTGAAAACCCACATCTTCGATAGAAAATAGGTCTTCCCCAAACATAGGGTTGATCAATGACAATAAGTTACAACAAAATACATATTCCTTTACCAAGGAAGTTCATCTAAACGATCAAGGAAAATGAGTGATCTCTCAAAATACCCTAATGCCAACAATATATATTGCATGCATTAAACTGGACACTTGTCACCTTTAGAAACAGTTTTAGGCACTTGGTGACTTGTTCCCATCCCTTGGGAACTTAGGATAAATAATTATCCATAAATTACAATTTATGGAAATATTAATAAAATATTCCCTTGGACATAAGCCCCCTTGGCTTAGCCCCCACTTTTCAATTTTTTGGTCGAGTTATCCCCCCGTATATTTTCATCTAAGTGTTCTGCACGCAACGATGTGATATTATTAATAACTCGAGTATGATTACACTTTACAAGGATAGGCGCGTTGGCCTATTTTCATCTCGACTCACCAACCTCATAACCACACAAGCTCTCCAGACTCAAATACATATACGTCCATATATATTTTTATAACTCAATCCGGTACACACTTAAACGTAATTCTCATGCACTTACCAAGATGCGTGCAACACTATGGAATGTGCCCACCCTTTTCCTTCATAACAATCCTCGCGCACTACTCTGGTGTGTGCAAAACCAAAACTTGGTTCCAACAGATCACCAACCTATATGTACATTTACATTTACAATTGGTACCAATGGCTCACCAACATATATGTACAAATACAAATGGGTTCAGATTAGGCACATTACATTCCCCTCCCCCTTATTTATGCACTATCCGCAGTGCATTATATACACATGTTCATAAAAAATTTCAAAAATCTTCAAAAAGATGCAGATACTCTGCTTGCATGGCATCCTCAAGCTCCCAAGTTGAATCCTCAAGACCATACTAGGTCCATTGGACATTATTATCTCCATGAATTGATTCTAAAGCTGTTTGATTGTCAGATCCAATATGCAAACCTGTCGCACTTGAAAATCGCTTTCTGGCTCCACCCAAATCACATTCCAATCAATAAAATGATTAACATTAGGTACATACTTTTTAAGTAATGATACATGGAAAACATTATTAATGCATAAGGATGTAGGAAATTCAAACATATATGCGATAGGACCAATCCTCCCTAGGATTTCAAATGGTCCATAGTAATGTGCTGCCAACTTAGAACAATTTCCCAACTTCAAGGAACTACGCCTAGCTTTTACTTTGAAGAATGCATGATCTCCCACTTTAAACTCTCTGTGGGTTCTGCCTTTATCTACACAACTTTTCTACCTATCTTGGGAAACCTTTAAATTCTACCTTATCTTCATGATCTGCTCTTCCATTTCCCCAAGCAGATCTATCCCAACTACTACACAGTCTGCTGGGTTGTCCCAACTCACTAGTGTGTTGCACTTTTTGACATAAAGTGCCTCAAATGGGATCATATTTAGAGATGCTTGATGCCCATTATTATAAGCAAACTCTACCAAGTAAAAGTAGTCTTCCCATTTTTATGGTTTATCCATCACATACATCCTCAACATATCTTCAATCACCCGATTTACCCTCTCTGTTTGTCCATCCATCTCAGGGTGATGTGCAGTGCTAAAGTTCAAATTTGTCCCAAATCCTTTAAATAACCCTTTCACAAAGTTCGATGTGAACTTGGAATCTCTATCTGACACAATTGTCTTAGGTACACCATGCAACTTAACAATTTTTCGCATGTATATTTCAACAATGTTGGCTTCCTTGTGCACCGACTTTACTGGAATAAAATGGGCAACTTTCTTAAGCTTGTCCACCACTACCATAATAGAATCATGCTTCTTAGGATTCCTAGGTGGCTTAGTGATGAAATCGATGGTTACAACTTCCCACTTCCACTCAGGAATGGGAAAAGGCTGTAGAAAACCAACTGGATGTATGTGCTCAACCTTGACCTTTTAACATTCAAGACACCTAACAATGAAATCAACAACTTCCTTTTTCATGTCTGACCAATAGTATTTCTTTTTGACCGCTGCTATTGTCTTCTGGTAGCATGGATGCCCTACATAAGGAAAATTATGCATCTCTAATAATAACACATTTTTCAACTCTTGAACATTTAGCACATAAACAAGGTGCCTATACATGAGGATTCCATCCTCTTTTAGTTCATAACCTTCCAATTTCTGCTGTGAGATGCCTTGCTTTAAATTCATATTTATATCCATATAGCGTTGATCTGACTTGGAAACCTCTAAAATTCTGTCACTCAAATATGATTTTCACATGCTAATGGCTGCAGCATGCATCTCATGCACCCTCCTGTTGAGGGCATCAACCACCTTGTTCTCTTTTCCTTTGATATGCTTTATGTCAAAGTCATACTCATTGAGGAATTTTAACCACCTACTTTGTCTGGAATTTAAACTTGGTTGTCCAAACAAATATTTCAGACCACTATGGTCTGTCCTCAACTAGAATATTTTCCTCATGAGGTAATGCCGCCACATCTTCAAGGCATTCACTATGGCTTCCGATTCTAAGTCATGGGTAGCATATATCTTTTCATTCTCTTTTAGATTTCTTGATTTGTAACATATCACATGTTCAGTCTGAATAAGGACTCCAATGAGCCCTTCCTTGTATGCATCCGTGCACACCACAAAGTCTTCATCTAGATCAACAGTCCTTAGTATTGGCACACTTGTCAACAAACTCTTCAAGTGCTGAAAATTTCTTACACAATCAGAAGTCCACTCAAATTGCACACCATTCTTTTGCAAGGATGTACATTGTAATTGGGTGCACAATTTTTGAGAATGCTTCAATAAACCTTCTGTAATAACCTGGAAGTCCCACGAAGGACCTCACCTCTGCAACATTTCTTGGTGTTGTCCATTCCTCAATTGCCTTTATATTTTCCGGATCCACAACTCTTCAACAAAGACCCAAATAATGAATCTGTTACTGGTCAAATGAGCACTTGCTCAACTTTTCATACAACTGATGCTCCCTCAATACTTGTAGCACCATCCTCAATGGTTTCTCATGCTCTTCTTTATACTTTGAGTAAATAAGTATGTCATTCAAAAATACAATGACAAACTTATCTAAGTAATTTCTGAAAACTCCATTCATCAAATACATGAAGACAACTGGTGCATTTGACAATTCGAATGGCACCATTGTGAACTCGTAATGTTAGTACCTCGTTTTGAAGGAAATCTTATTGATGTCTTCTTCTTTAATTCTCACTTGGTGATATCCATATCTGAGATCAATCTTTGAAAATATCTACATGCCCCTCAACTGATCAAAGAGGTCATCTATCCTTGGCAAATGATACTTGTTCTTTACTGTTACTTTGTTCAAATGCCCGAAGTCGATGCAAAGTCTTAGCATACCATCCTTCTTCATGAAAAATACTAGGGCACCCCAAGGTGACACAATTGTGCGTATATGCCCCTTCTTCATAAGTTCTTCAAGTTGCATATGTAATTCCTTCAAATTTGGCATACTCATCCCATAAGGAGTCTTGGATACATGAGCTGATCCTGACATTATATTTATAGAGAGATCAATATCTCTTCTTGGTGGAAACCCTGATATTTCTTTAAAGACATCCTCAAATTCCTTCAGTATTGTACAATCTTCCACTTTTGGAACTTTATCCCTAGGTGCCTCCTCCATGTGAGCTCTAAATAGTGTTCTTTTGGCTTGCCATAGTCAAACTGTAGACAGATTCAAAGTTTGGTGGCATAATGCGTAGTTCTCAAAAATACCTTTCCAACAAGATATCACGCACCTAAAATGAAGATTGTATGCAAAAGTTACGACCCCGGGAAGTTAATGTACTAACTTACCCCAATGGGGCCCACATGACTTTTGGTGTTTCATCTCCTAGGGTTAGGTTTTTGGATGTTTAGGGTTTTGACATTCATGTTTATCATAAAAAGGACTTCAGAGCCTCATTGCAATCATATTATTATAGATGCACGTAGTCATCACAACTCTTCTTAGAGATAAAACTGCCACCATTCTAACGAGTCTTGCACTCTGTATTTTTACAGTCTCTTTACAATTCTTTCATTAATAGAAATCATGTATTGCTGTATTTCTCTGTTTCTGGCAATTTTCATGAGTATTTTATTGTAATATCTCCGCTTTCATTTCATTCCGAGAATAATCCAGATCATTGGTATTGGAGTAGGATGCTCTTGATCGTTTTTCAGCGCATGTCCCCGACGAGGTTCGAGTATATCCAGTTGGGTATCGAGCTTGTTTCTCTCAAGGACAATCACTCTCGCACGCCCAATAAACCCTCGACAACGACATAAAATAAAAATGGCGGAGTAGAAGATTCTATTAACCTGTTGCTTGAGTAAGCTCTCGTGTGACAAATGGATGAAATGATGGATAATTTTGCACACATTCTTCAATGCCTGCCGATAACAATAGGCGCATCTTCATCAAGCAACCATTTTGGAGGAACCTCTCCCTTCAAGGTACAAGCTAATTTTGATATTCCCATATTTGAGGGTTAGATAGATGCAAATGTCCTAGAAAAATGGTTAAATCTATTAGAAGGTTATTTCTCTGTTCAAAATTTTTCCGACAGGGAAAGGATCACCTTCACACTCCTCAAGGCTCTCCCCCATGTCAAACATTGGTGGGAAACTTATTGGGAACAAATTTCCACGGAGGAATCTGGAAGATATGGGGCCGAGCCCACTTGGTATTTTTTTGTGGATGCGGTCAAGGAAAAATACTACCCTGTTGATAACTATGAAGACCATTACATGAGATGGACCACACTTCGGCAAGAGAAGAGCCAAACAGTGTCGGAGTTCACAAATACTTTCCATACCTTGCGCACCAAGATAGATATCAAAGACTTCGAGTGAAATCTGGTTCTGAAATACCATGGGGCTTTGCATAGGTACATCTAAACCGAAATGGATTTCCTAAACATCTCATCATTGGGAGCTCCCTATCGATATGCTGTCAAAACAGAGCAAAAAATTAGGCACCAGAACAAATGGGAATTCGGGTCTACAAATCCGCAACAACTAAAGCATGGTAAAGACGACCCTAACCAACAACCTCTAAACAACCAATCGAAGACACATGAAAAGAAGGGTAAAGGAAACATGAAGAATGACACTAGGAAGTGGTTTGACTTCCACAAAATCCCCTGACACAACACCGATGAATGTCGCTCGAAACAGTCATTGGTGCCCGAGGTCAAAGACACGAAGCCGAGCCCTGATTTAGAATCCAATCTAGAAAATATCAAAAATAGACAGATCATCGACACAGACCCCACTACCACTGTCGTGACCTTAACAATTCAACCATAAGAACCAATAGATCCTAAAGAGGGGGAGCACCTCTTCCATTCACAGATGTGGGTGAAGGGGACTCTGTTGCATTTCATTGTTGATAACGATAGCCAAAAGAACCTCATCTCAGCTAAGGTTGTCAAACAGTTGGGGTTTTCGACAACACCACACCTGTAACCTTACAACATCGGGGGCTTCACCAGGGACGATATCTCCGTGTCAGCCAATAGTGTCACCTATCCTATGGCATCCAACCCTTCAAGGATGAGGTAGTGTATGTTGTTTCCCCTCTTGTCGTGTGTGATGTTTTTTTGGGCCAACCCTCTATGTGGAAACATCATGCTATTTATGAGTCTAGACCCCGTAGTGTCATTATTACTTTGGGAGGTCTACTCTATAGGATACCAGAGGTAGTTTTGACTATTGTTCCACCAAAATAGTTCTGCAAGGTAATCTCTGATACTGCAAAATTCATCCTCTTCACAGTCTGTTCAAAGGATGCACAAAAGGCCACTAAAGCACTGCAGCCTCAACACCTTCTATCTAACAAAAGTAGATTGCCGAAGAGAAAGAAGATATTGTTTCTTCACCTACAATGGTGCCTACACAATGCCCCGTCAAACCCAGAGGTAACAAGTTGGTGGAATAGATTCAACCCTGCCAGCAACACGTTCGTGACAGCCTTCCATAGATCAAGCAACACAAATTCTCCAACAAGGCACACAACTCACCAAGATTCAGATTTAGAAAATGATTTCCCCTCTTCCCTGGGCACTCAAGGAAATGCAAACCATTGCTTCCTAAGGGGGGAGGATTGATCTAGGTGGATATTGGTGGACACCCACATGTTCCATATTCCAACTGGCTCATCTAGACAATTTTAAGTTCAACACATTTCTCTGTAATAAGGAAATCTATTTGTTATTGTGGGTTCTCCACTTATGAGGTTGTTCTGAATCCCTACACAACGTCCAAGTTGATATTGGTGGCTGCCCACCTACTCCAGTTGGCTTATTTTAGAATTTTTCATGTTAGTACATCTTTCGGTACTTCCAGGGCCGTGTTGGGGCTCTAAATAGTGTTTTTTTTTTTGGATTGCCACAATCAAACTGTAGAGGAAGTCAGAGTTTGAGGAAATAATGTGTAGTTCTCGAAAATACCTTTCTAACGAGCTATCACGTGCCTAAAACAGAGATTGTATGAAAAAGTTACGACCCCGGGAAGTTAATGTACTAACTTACCCAACGGGGCCCACACGACTTTTGGCGTTTCATCTCCTAGGGTTAGGTTTTTGGGTCTAGGGTTTTGGCATTCATGTTTGTCATAAAAATTCCTTCCGAGCCTCATTGTAATCATATTCTTGTGGATGAGCATAGCCATCACATCTCTTCTCAGAGATAAAGTTACCACCATTCTAGCAAGTCTTGAACTCTGTATTTTTACAGTTTCTTTACAATTATTCATTAATGGAAATTTTGTATTGTTGTATTTCTCTGTTTCTAGAAATTTTCATGAGTATTTCATTGTAATATCTCTGCTTTCATTTTGTTCCAAGATTAATCCAGATCAAATAGTCTATAATAACATGATGCTGGCCTAACCAATCCATACCAATGAGGCAATCATACGAGCCCAATGGTATGGTATTCAAATCAACTTTTGTGTGCAGTCCATTCATTTTCATAGAACATGTCTTAACCATCTCATTAATTTTCCTTGTTGCTCTTGTAGCTACTTGCACCAACCAAGATTTTCCAAGCTTGCTTCTCAACAATTGGAATATTTACACCATCTAAGATCTAGATGACTATGAATAGCTCATGAATCAATTAAAATAGAAATGGGTCGATCATTAATCTTACCTTCCACTTCAATCATGTGTGACTGAAGCTCAGCTTGCTTATTATCCAGGGCTGCATAAATCCCAGGTACATTTTTGCCCCTGTCCTCAACTGTCGTAGCTTGTTGTACTCTGTGCGTAGTCCTCACTTTTCCACCCCTTTGAGAGAAATCTATGTACATATGATATTTTCCACAACCCCAACATTGAATAGGTTGTTGCCTTGGTTTTTTTCCCACTGTTTCAATCATTCTGGGTTCATTGGGATTGGTGTCAATGTTTCATCGAAACCTGCACAGGAGATCTAGCTAAAGCAAGTACAAAAAAATCTCATCAAGAAAGGATGAGAGATTCAATATGAAATAATGAGAAAATATATTCATAGTACTCCAATGAGTTGATCAATGAATGATTGATTGATACATATGATGATCAATATGATACAATGAATGAGTGGAATACACTCATATATAGGGCAAAACATTCCATAATTAAGAAAAGCAATCAAGCAGTTAACTTTCCTTAGGGATGCATGCATGCATAATAGTGATGGTATAAATAGAAAGTTTAAAATAGAACTAGTGAGTTAACTCCCATTGAACTAGTGTGCCGAAAATAGGAATTTCTCCAATGCCTCCCCTGAACATCACTATGGAGTAAAAATAAGTCTTGGATACTGGGCCATATTAGGTACTCATGTACAATCCAACTAATGAACACTGAATAAAAACGAGAAAAGAGGGAAAACCACGTGGGAACAAAACCCCCCCTCAAAAGAAAATGCTTCAAAAGAAGAAAATGAAACTACTAGGCGACTGTGTTCTTCACTCCAAGACGATCCCGCAAAGTATGAAACTTTTTCTCACTGAAAGTCTTCGTGAATATGTAGAAATATTTATGGATATGATGAAGTCCTTTGGAACCCTGTCTAGCCTTCCTCTTGATCCCATGGACCCATCTGCACCTGAAAACATTCCTTTCTGGTGGAAGTGGAACCAAATCCCAAGTCTGGTTCTCTAGGAGTGAGTCATACTCCTCCTACATGGCTATTTTCCGTAATGGATTGCCCACAACCTTACTGTAGGTATCTGGATATGAATATTGAACCATATAGGAATGCATGGGCGTTGCAGGTTCAGAAGCTGAAAGTACATGAGAAGGATCCTCATGACGAGATCGATTCCTCCTCAAATCCAATGGATTCCCTGCAAGGACACCTGCTGCCTGAAGTGTAAACTGTGCCCTCTTGGGAACATGCCGAAGCTTCGACAATGGCTTCTTAACTGGATATATTACCTGCACATTTTCATATACAAAATCTGAGTGTATGGAATCATCTTTGATGTCTAGAACCGATGGAAGAACAATAATATCTGCATGTTGCACTGGAGGTGCATGCAAAGTACTCTCCTTATGTGTAAGTAGAAAAGATGAGTCATCGTCAACAAAATTAGTGAATTTATACAACCTTGATTTGTGATCCACCTCAACAATTGCAATAATGGAATTGTCATGCATATCAAGTACAAAAAATGAATTTGATGTAAATTCAACCTTTTTACCTTTTTGAGTGATCTGATAAACTGAGAGAAGATTCATAGAAATCTTTGGAACATGTAAAACATTCTGAAAATTGCCATTAGTGAGTTCCACTCTCACCTCTCTTGATACTTCTACTGGAGTATCATCCCCCACGAGAATAGGGGGTCTTGAGAATGAACTCAAAGAAGTCACCCTTGTGGTCACCCTTTTCTAGTGTCTAGGGTGTGACCCTACTAGAAGGTGGTCACACTTAGCCTTTTTAGAGGTGGTCGCTCCTTCCCTTGAGACACAGAGCGACCAAGTCCTTGTGGTCACTCTTTCCTAGTGTATTGGGAGCGACCAGGTCCTTGTGGTCACTCTTTCCTAGTGTATTGGGAGCAACCAGTCCAGAATTGAAAAATTCGTAAGTCTTGGTGCGACAGGTTGCACTCTGCTAGTGTATTGGGTGTGACCTTGTCTGTTACACACTTTTTCTCACTGAAACTCCAATTTTCCTTATTCTTTGGCTTGCTCCAAGTAGCGTAGCTCTAATACCATATCAATGTTTCATCAAAACTTGCATAGGAGATCTAGCTAAAGAAATTACAAACAAATTTTATCAAGAAAGGACGAGAGATTCAATATGGAAGAATGAGAAAATATATTCACACTACTCCAACGACAAGATCAATGAATGACTGGTTGATATATATGATGATCAATATGATACAATGAATGAGTGGAATACACTCATATATAGGGCAGAACATTCCATAATTAATAAAGAAATCAAGCAGTTAGCTTTCCTTAGGAATGCATGCATGCATAATAGTGATGGTCTAAATAGAAAGTCTAAAATAGAACTAGTCAGTTAACTCCCACTAAACTAGTGTGCCGAAAATAGAAATTTATCCAATTCTCCAAAAATTGGATGTCCTTATGCAGTATTTCTGAAAAATGGTTGCTTAGTCCCCTTCTTCCCTTGTTCCACCTTGTTTTTCATATTTCCTTCCAAAGCCTTTTGGAAAGCCGGTCTTCCCCTTTGCCGATCATAAAGACATTTATCACGCCTTATGGTTTCCTCCAATGTCTTGGGGTCATCATATTGTATCTTGTCACTGATAAATGATGGAATCCCACTTAGATACCTATGAATTTTAACTTTCTCATCCTTGATGAATGCAACATATTTTGGTAGTTCCAAGAATCTCCTTTTGTACTCATCTATTGTCATACTCCCAATCTTGAGTTCTAATAACTCCTTCATTTTCCTGTCATAGTAACGCTTGATTTGTTAGGATATTTAGACACTTAGGAGTTAGTTAAGATCTACTTGGTCTAATGTGTTGTTAGGTAAAAGTGTGTTTCTTTAGTATCCATTAGTATGCATTTGTAGTTAGGAAATCCGATGGTCACGATATGTTCCTGACATAGAGTGATCCGACAGTTCATATCCTCCTTGATCTTAATGACCATTGATCCATGGCTTAGCACCCGATTGGTCCATGATATCTATTTAAAGAGCATGGAGGGTCATTTTCCGATGATCGATTGCGAGAAACTCTCTTGTAAAATCTCTCTGTAATATTTTTTTTTTGCATTATTAAACTTCTCCAAGTGGTCGCGTTGGCTGGGGCCATGGATGTTTCCCTGTAGGGGTTTTACCACGTAAAAACATCGGTGTGTTTATATTTGATCTAGTTGTGTGAGTGGTTATTGAAGGTGTTTTTCCTCTGTTGGAATACATGTGTTGTCGAACATGGTATCGGATCCTGTTTGAAGACCCGCTTCTGTTGTAAATCGAGATCGTGAAGACGAGTTGCCTCATCTCCATTTTCTTTCATTTTCATACATTTTTGGAGTGAGAGGACTGTTTGATTGCATTTGAAGCACTCATTTAAATCAGGGAAACTTTTCGTTTCACTTGAAAAGGTTTCCGTTTGCCCAAGATACAACCATTTCAGTGAGATCCGGAGGTATAAAGCTCGAATATGCATTTTTAAATTTTTTGTAGAGTATTATTTTTGGTTTTATTTCGGTTTTATATTATTTTCTTCTAGGTTGCTACTCTTTTAGATCTGCGTATGCTATTTTCCCCGTGCCCTGTGCGATCTCGGAAAATCAGAAACAGATACGAAAAGGTGCATCTTACGGGTAAGCTAACCGAGATCTAACCCTTATTGTCATCAGGAAGCAAATTTTTTTTCTTGTGTGAAAATAGTTTTTTTTAGCACGCTCTCAAACAACAACAACAACCCCAATCCTCTTGCTAAACAATACAATATGTTTTGCTAGCCCATTTGGTTAAAAGTTTCCTTGTTAAGTAAGAGGTCTTGAGTTCAAGTCTCTTTTTTTGTTACTTTTTTTGGAAAAGTTCATGCTCCATTGTAAAATGTATTTCACTTCAAGTATAAAAGTGAATCACTATAAGTAGCTTTAATACTTTATTTTAGAGTTATTAGTCCCTGCCGTAGGCATAGAGGGACTATAACGATCGATAATTCGTTGACTTCGTATTAGTTTGTCCTTTGACCAAAAATATTTCCATAATATCTATTGTTGGAACTAGGGAACTAAAACCATTGATTTTTATATAATAAAAAGTACCATATATGTCATGATCTGATTGGATAACAAATTGGAGGTATTATTGCCAGCTTCGCTATTCCCAATGTTATATATGTTGGCATATCCAAAGTATTTGATCGTATACGGTCTTTTTGAATCATATATTTTCTTATGCATTGCTCGAAGGTGGATTAATGCTAGCATTAGTTCGAATGTTTGTCTTAACATTTTTTGGTAGCATTGTCATAGATCATATATGATGCTTTTTTTATTTGTACTAATCATATTGAAATGTTTAGATATCCAAGCTTTATAGTGATCGATAATTCCAAAGTTTATAACCTTGTATTGTGATTTTTATTTTATTTGTGCTACTATTATTAGTCCCTACCAAATGTATTTGTATTGAAATGTATTGACACTTTTTTTGATGTGATTGAATAGGCTTGGCAACTTAAATGTTTACATCGCGCGAGGTCCTCCAACAGGCCTGACAACTTAAATGTTTGCATACCGCGAGGCCCTTAGACAACCCAACAACCTTAAATGTTTATCTAAATACGCTTCTCAGAGTACATTTTTCCTCGAAAATTTCCATACAATGTTGCAGTGATTTTGGACAATATTGTTGTCCACCACTAGTTGAATAGGCATTGTATGTTTCATCCTTCTTCTAGCCTTGCAATGCAATTTCATCATTGTTGAGGCTATATACATTGTTTACTGGTTCGGTGAGTGCATCTTCTTCACTGGTTCGTCGGTTGCTGCGTGTTGTTGTTGTTTGGTTCACAATTCGACCTATGCTTCTACCTTTCATCGTTTCGAAGTAAGTTTCCATGCCATAGTTTCATTTTCTATTCCTTCTTTGTTGTTCAGTGTTTGCAGTTTGCAAGTAAGAATGTTTTCTTATTTCTTATTTCCGGTTCCTTCCGTACTTCGACTGCAGTTTCATAATCGTTGGAGATACATATGTTGTTTACTGGTTCGGTGGTTGTTTCTTGTTCGCTGGTTCTTTGGTTCATCGGTTGATGGTTGTGTTTGTTTGGCTCAATTTTACGATTTCGGGCCCTGGGGTTGCAGTTGGGACTGTTCGTGCTTTCTCGCTAGTTTGGTGCTTACTGTTTTATTTTGTTTGCTTCAACTTTGCAAGGTTGGGGTCCTGCGCCGACAGTTGGAGCTGTTTTTTTTGGGTTGGTATTATTATTATTATTTGGGTGCTTTACGGTGTTCAACCCCTGCACCCACGAGTGGACATGCGGTTGTGTTATTTTCCCTTCTGGTGAGGTCGATATATGTTCTGCTGTGAGATTTTTCTAGTGCTTCAGTGTTGACATGATAGAAAATCGTTGCATGAAAAATAGTTCGAGAAGTACATGTGAAATTGCAGTTTTTTTGTTAAAATAAAACATATGCAAGCTGCACTTTTAAACCATGTATGGTGAAATGTGCCCATATGACAATACATGTTCTTTATCCTCTACCCAAACTGATGTGCCCACGATACAATTTGTCTTGTACTTGAGATATGATATGTACAACAAAGATACTGCAAAATTATATTTCCATGTCTGGAAGCATATTTGGGTAGTTTGCCATGTAAAACCGAAATCTTGTATCGTGGGCACAACAACCTGTGTAGAGGATAAAGAACATGTATTTCCATGGGTGGAAGAATATCTAGATACTTTTCCACGGAAAAACAAAAATCGTTTAGCTACGACCATGCAATTTCGTAATATTTTGTGGCTTGTAATATATTTTGGGCAGGGACAAAAATTACATATTTACAACTATGGATGGAGAAGCGCAAAGGTTCATGTTTCTGTCTATCTTTTATTCTATTCGTTGAGTCTCATTTACTATATGTGCATATTACTTGTTCTCCAGTGCATACCCGCTTCCATTCATGTTCATTGTATTTTGTGCGTTCCCACATTCAAACAAACATAATAGATGGAGAAAATGACGGAGTCTTGACTGCATCGGTTGAAGAGGAGATAGAAAGGTACATGCTTATACTCTTATTTCATATTTCATTGTTTTGTATTTCATTTATTGTCTGTATATGTGTTCACCTAGTTTATTGTATGTAGATGTTTCGTACCTTCCTACATAATAACTTATCTTCATTACATGTCTTCCTGCATACTAACCTCCTTCATGTCCGTTGTAATTTTCCTTCATTGCTACATTTAAACAAACATAATGGCTGGAAAGGACAATAGACTCTTTGGCTATAGACGAGGAGTTACAGAGGTGGATACCTGTACTCTTATTTCATATTCCAGTGTTCAATATTTCATTTACTGTCTGTATATTTCTTGTGCTTGTTCTGCTACTTTGCACCCTTTTTTTTGTTGTTGTTCTTTTCTTCCTTCAAATATAATTTTTTGGGTTTACCTGTATGTATATACTATATATCTTTCTACGTATTCTCATGTGAATCATATTTTGTTTGTTGTTACATTGGAATAAATAGAACTGTTTTTCCTTCTTTTACATGTCTGTCTTGATACTAACTTGCCTTCATGTTCATTGTATATTTGACGTTGCTACCTTGGAAGAAACAGGTTGGTTGGACAGGAAGATGAATTGTTCTGTGCAATAGCAGAGGGTTCTGTGGTACAATCTTCGAAAAGGTATACCAACTGTGCTAGTAAATTAAATATACAAACTGGGTGGGGGCATATAATATTAGACTAGAAAATGATGTCTTGGAAGCAATGGGCCTTTCTGCCCTCCCCATTTCTACTTTTTCCATTTTCTATTATCCCTTTCATTTTCTAGTTGCTTTGCTTAGTGGTCTTTCCGAAAATGCCTTGGTGCATTGGTTGGCGGACTAACGGTTTCACATTTATGGTCACACTTCTACCTTATTCCATACTTACCCACTTTGTCGATTGTGGGTGCCGGGCTGGCAGGTTCAAGATTGCTCCCCTGGCTTCCAAGGGTCCACGATATACAGATTGGCCGTCGTGCTCCACCATCATGCCCTTTTTACTGTTACACTTTTTTCCAGTCAAAAAATCAGAGGCATACAATTTGATGCTCGGGTCCTCATGTTTCCTAAGTATATTCCTTGACACCCTATTTCGTATTCCATCTCCTTCCACCCTGCATGTGACATTAAGAACTATTATGGACAATATACAATGCATATGCTTGTTTAGTCCTTCTGATGCTCATCTACACATGCGTGCATCAGAAAAAGTTGGACTAGTGACATAGCCATGAGCAGTCAGTCATCCCAGACATCAACAGACCAACAAGGCCAAACGTAAAGATGCATACATTCTGTTACTAGTATGTTTACCAAACAGATATCCTCAGCTATTTATTCATATATGACATGGTGAATATGCTGATGTCATCTGCAATACATGGTTTGAAGTTCACAAGAAGTATCAACAAGTACAAGCGAGACATCGAACATAGCGCAGGTTCCGCAGACTAAGAGGTGTGGTTGCAAAAATTTGGCTCCATAGTTCATCGAAGCTATGCGTCTACTTGTAGATTTATGCTAGTGAAAAAATAATACAAAAAAAAAATGCACACTACCATTCACTTTAGTTTTCCTGTTCAAAAATTGTCACCAGGTCTAGAGTTGTAACACCCAAAGTACTATCTATAAGGGGCTTGAACAACTGCCGAACTGGACAAGTGTTCGTCGGGGACATAATGGTCATCTATAGCACCTACTTGGACAAGGCAAACAAAACTAGATCCATTATGTGTGCTGACATGATAGACAAGGAGGCCATGATGATAGTCACACTGACTATTCCTACACAACTTGTCCAGAAACATGGAGAAAAGATATTGCCAGGTAATGGGATATCCATTACAAATTTTAATATATTGCCCAAAACAGTATATGACCATGGTGATTGTGATCGGATTATTTCGCTCAACGAAACAAGTATTGTGGAAAAAAATCCCACTGTTTGTTCAGAATATCGTTTCGTTCCGGACGCGACTATCAACCAACTTGCATAGAGCAATGATATTTACCCAATTGGAACCATTGGTGCAGTTGTCACAATGGCAAGAAAACTTGGCTCGCAACACATTCTCCATATAAATGATGGAGATTCGGACAACGACAAGGCAATAGTACCATTTTCCATATCCAGTTTTGTCCTTTACTTTCGCATGTGCATGTATCTCGGGTAAGTTACACAAATATTGCACCGTTCCATGTTGCATCTGCAATTGTTTGATACCTATTCAAATTTGTTTTTGTCAATGGAACAACAATTGCATAAAGGGCAGTTTCCACTTATGCTCTTCAAAAATATAACAAAGAAAATGGATGTTAGAGAAAGGATTTTTCGCACAATCCAAGCAACATTTGTAACCGAGTTGCGAGCAGACATAGTACAGGATCTGAAGAAACTAGCTAGCTCTACAACTGTTGTGCGTATACATCCACATAATCATCCTCACTTTGTTTATACAAATAGCCTGCACAAAATTTCTGCGGCTTGTTTTTTTTTAAGGGGGGGGGGTGCAGTTGTGTATTATATTGTTCAATGTATTAAGTCCTATGCTCGCGTTTCTAGGTTGAAGGTGTTTTGGTTGCAACGAATGCGTACTCGACCCCCTTTGAGCCTGTATGTGCGAAATGCAACTCTCTTGCTTGCTTCTGCTTTGATAAGTGATGATACAATTGATTGTTTGCGATGCAGTGAAAAATGTCCATATATATATGGACATTGCCTCAATGTTACCATCTGAACCGTGGGAAACATAACCGTGCATTGTACAATTAGGCAACCTCTGTTACAAGATGTGCTTCCTAGGTTGGAAGAATTGTTGTATGAATCATACCTACAGAAAAAAGGCAAGCAATGTCTACATGCTGCGCGACTTTTGGATACACAACACATTTACCTTAAATGATGATGTAATGCAATATTGCATATCGGCTGAAGAAGGAAAAAAAAAAAAAAAGACAAGTAAAAAAAAACTTATCAAGCTTTGGCAGGAAACAAAAAATATCTCATGTGTCTCTGTAATATTTCTTCAACACCCAGATGAATGTTCGTCGGACTCGAGTACTTGAGATTGCATGTGCATAAGATTGTTCGGTCAAAAAATGGGAAGCATGGCAATAAACCCCATATATCCCATGGCCCTGGTTATTTTCTTGTGGGAACATATACTAGATGTAACAAAAAACCAATGCCGCAACGTCTTTTCTTTGTGTATCAAATTGTTTGATGCAAAGGTCGATGCGTGATGCTCTATGGAATCTTGTGGGATCTTGCTTGCGGCCTGTTTGGAGTTTAGTTGGTTCTTGGTTATATGCTTTGTCTGTCAATTTGTATATCGTGGAACTCCGAATGTTGTTTGGAGGATGTGGAACAATAGAATTGCAATTTTTTAGCCAGCTAACTCGCAAGTCCGCCTACCAATTTGTATGGTGGTGTGCCATAGATGTAGTATGTGGCTTGTTTTAGCGCTTTTCCTTTATCGATGAACTTGGTAAAATTAATCTCTTGGAATAATTTGAAATAAACAAATATATACTGTGCGAAGTCAAATTGTTCTATCATATCAACAAGAGGCCCTTAAAATTGAAATTGGTTGTTGTTATGCTTGCGATGATAGAATTTAAAAAATCTTTGTTTTGTTTCCTTCATTTTTAAAAAAATAAGAGATTTAACATCCTTTGATAATTTTATGTAATCAAATTGTATAATATCAATATTTAATATTAATAATTTAGTATTTGAAAATAATGCTTTTAAATAATGTTAGATAGTTAATAGGGATGACCATCCATAAACATTCACAATCTTGAGCCTGCTAGTCCTAGAGTCCGTCTGTCAATTTGTATAACGTGGAACTCTGAGTGCAGTTTGGAGGACATGGAACAATAGAAGTGCAATGTTGAGCTAGCCATCCCGCAAGTCCGCCTGTCAATTTGTATATTGCAGAACTCTGGGTGCTATTTGTAGGACATAGAACAACAGAGGCCCAATTTTGATCCCACCAACTTGAGAACCCGCGATCCAAAAAGTGGCTAAGTATGGAATAAGGGATCCGTACATGCTCTATAAAATCTCATGTCCATACTTTATAAAAGAACATATTTAGTATGTATTACTCGTTTCTCGAAAAATTTCTAGGTGCGGAAGTTGGTGGATACACGTGTTCAGATTTCCACTTACTTTTATATCACCGGCCCGACCGACCGCTTCCCCGTTTCATATTGTACAAACTTTTTGGATGGTGAGTTTCTGAATATGCGGGTTTTTCTTTTAAATAAGATATTTAAAATCCTTTAATAATTTTATGTGATTAAATTGTACAATACCAATATTTAATATTAATAATTTAGTATTGAAAATGATGTTTTTGGATAATGTTAGAGAGTTGATAGGGATCACCATTCATAAACAATCGCAATCTTGAGCCCGCTAGCCCTGGATTCCGTCTGTCAATTTGTATATCGCGGAACTTCAAGTGTTGTTTGGCGGACACAGAACAATAGAAGTGCAATGTTGAGCCAACCATCCTGCAAGTCCGCCTGTCAATTTGTATATCGCGGAACTCTGGGTGCTATTTGTAGGAAATAGAACAATAGAGGCCCAATTTTGATCCCGCTAGCAAGAGAACCCACGATCCAAAAAGTGGCTAAGTATGGAATGAGGGATCCATACATGCTCTATAAAATCTCATGTCCATACTTTATAAAAGTACATATTTAGTATGTATTACTCGTTTTTCAGAAAATTTCTAGGTGCGGAAGTTGGTAGATACACGTGTTCAAATTTCCACTTACTTTTATATCACCAACCCAACCGACTGCTTCTCCGTTTCATATTGTACAAACTTTTTGGATCGCGAGTTTTTGAATACGCGGGTTTTTCTTTTAAATAAGATATTTAACATCCTTTAATAATTTTATGTAATTAAATTGTACAATATCAATATTTAATATTAATAATTTAGTACTGGAAATAATGTTTTTAGATAATGTTGGATAGTTGATAGGGATCACCATCCATAAACAATCACAATCTTGAGCCCGCTAGCCTTGGAGCCCGTCTGCCAATTTGTATATCACGGAACTCCAAGTGCTGTTAGGAGGACACAGAACAATAGAAGTGCAATGTTGAGCCATCCATCCCACAAGTCCGCCTGTCAATTTGTATATCGCAAAACTTTGGGTGCTATTTGTAGGACATAGAACAATAGAGGCCCAATTTTGAGCCCGCCAACCCGAGAACCCGCGATCCAAAAAGTGGCTAAGTATGGAATGCGGGATACGTACATGCTCTATAAAATCTCATGTCCATACTTTATAAAAGTACATATTTAGTATGTATTACTCATTTTTTGGAAAATTTCTAGGTGCAGAAGTTGGCAGATTCACGTCTTCATATTTCACTTACTTTTATATCACCAACCCAACTGACCGCTTCCCCATTTCATATTGTACAAATATTTTTGTCTAATTAAATTGTACAATATCAATATTTAATATTAATAATTTAGTATTGAAAATAATGTTCTTAGATAATGTTAGATAGTTGATAGAGATCACCATCCGTAAACAATCACAATCTTGAGCCCGCCAGCCCTGGAGTCCGTCTGTCAATTTGTATATCGCAGAACTCTGAGTGGTGTTTGGAGGACACAAAATAATAGAAGTGCAATGTTGAGCCAACCAGCTCGCAAGTCCGCTTGTCAATTTGTATATTGCAGAATTCTAGGTGCTATTTGTAGGGCACAGAACAATAGAGGCCCAATTTTGAGCCCGCTAGCTCGAGAATCCACAATCCAAAAAGTGCCTGAGTATGGAATGCGGGATCCGTACATTATCTATAAAATCTCATGTCCATACTTTATAGAAGTACATATTTAGTATGTATTACTCGTTTTTCGGAAAATTTCTAGGTGCGGAAGTTGGCAGATTCATGTCTTCAGATTTCACTTACTTTTATATCACCAGCCTGACCGACCACTTCCCCGTTTCATATTGTACAAAATTTTTGGCTCGTGGTTTGCCGAATAGGCGAGTTACCGTATAGGCGGGTTCGATATTGCGTTTTCATTGTTCCATCGCCTGCAAACAACACCCAGACTTCCGTGATCTACAAATTAACAAACACATTGAAATAAAAGAATATATACTATGCAAAGTCTAATGGAACAATCATATGAACAAGAGGACATTAAAATTCAAATTCGTCGTTGTTATACTTGCGGTGAAGCTAACAGTACAAAAAATTTACTTAAACATCCAAAAATTGATTTTCTTGTAACTTTTCGACGCTTCTCTTATACAAACAGATCCTGGAAACTACAAACATCGCTTGCTGTATCCATTTCTTGATTGAAGAATTTGTTAACATGTTTAATGCACTCCATAGTTACTGTTAAGACCATCAATGGTGCTTTCTTACAACAATTCCCGCTTCTAAAAATTACCATCCACTTTCTCTTTTGCCCTCTGCTTTCCCTTTCTTTACTTACTCATTTTTCGAAAAATGTCTAGGTGTGGGATTTGGCGGATTCACGTCTTCAGATTTCCATTGTTACTTTTGTATCACCAGCCCTACTGATCACTTCCCCGTTTCATATTGAACAAACTTTTTGAACCGCGGGTTCCCACATATGCGGGTTCAACATTGTGTTTCCATTGTTCCACCGCCTGCAAATAACACCCAGACTTCCGTGATTTAGAAATTAGGAAACACATTCCCCTTCATCTCGTATGATTTCACTTTCTGTTTACTTGGTCCTTTTTCCGAATGTCTCATGCTTTCATATATAGCACCCGAAGTTCCGCAATATACAAATTGCCCTCTCGACATTGCACTTCCATTGTTCCCCTATGCACAAACAACACCCAAAATTTCGTGATATACAAATTGACGGCCGATATCTGTCACTCAGATGCAATATGACCATCGACCCCTCACGTCTCCTGGGTATATCTTCTAACCCTTTTTTTGTAACCCGCCCGATCGCTTTCCATACTTGGGCATTTCTTGGAATTTGTTTCACGGGTTGGTGGGTGGATGAAATGTACAATTCTTAGTCACTCTTCACCACCATCGTTACCTTCATACTTATTTCCAGATATGTAATTATTAAGCTTTAATTGTAGTAGTTCATCCTGCAGGAACCGTTAATATTGTCATTAATGTTCGGAAGGCCGAAGAAGATTTGTCATTACTACGAATTAAACCAAGATTTGCAGAGAAGAGTGTTATCCTTTCCAAGTATTCATTTCAAACATGATGCAATCTCTTTCGTGTGCTGACCGGTTGGCGCCTTTAAGAAATATCTAATTCTTAATCGCTCTTCGCCATCACCGCCACCTTCACACTTTTTTCTAAATATTCAATTAGTGAGCTTTAATTGTAACAACTCATTATGCACGAACCTTGGAGATTTCTATTGACAACGAAAGGCTCGAGGAGATATTCCGTTGATACACATTAAACCAGAATTTTTGGAGGGTTATATTATCCCTCCCCAATTTTCATTTCAAACATCATCTGGAGAAAACATAAATTCTCGTTAACTTATGGTAGCATTTTTTTCCAGATACAGTAAACACATTCGGGCATGATGGCCAGAGGTTCCAGTATTCCAGGGCATATTATTACTACTCATATCCCTCCACCCAAGAGAAAAAAATGAGATGGTCCCTTGGTACACTGAGAGATATATTTCAAGCCAAAGAATTCCAAGGCAACCTTGCCTGCTCAGAGAACCTACCCAGTTGCATTGATGGCTGGAGCAAAGGTTGATGCCATGGATTTCGAGCCAGAAGAAGATGATCTGATGGGTGATGATACGATAATGGATGATGGCAATGGAGAGACCGTTCCCACTCTTGTGACCAAATTGAAATAAACCATAATGGGCATAACTTCCCAACTCAGTGATGGCAGTCTTGAGAACACCAAAAGAAGGAGTTTCAGAAAATAAACTAACGTTGAACGCAATAGCTACTTTTTAGCTTAAAAGTAGGAATTCCAGAGGTCCAAATTAGTCCGTTCTGGACGGAAGACTTTCACTATAAGGAAATGAGATGTTGATGCTCCCAGAGATATATTTCAAGCCAAAAAAATATTCAATTGCGGGACTACTATCCTGTTCTCTAGATATACAATTAACATCTTCGAGAATGAGGACCAGAACTCCCACTAGTGCAAGGCATATTTCTACTAGTCATCTCCTTCCAACCATAATGGAATAATTTGGGACTCTGAAATTGCACATGCAACCTGTGTCCCTGAAGTTTTTTCGACTGTGGAGAGCCAGTTTCTTGGTGTGTCCTAAATTTCAGTTAAGGGCTATTCCATTTGCCTTGTAACGTTTTTCGTCTTCTTCCTCACATGAAGCTTCTGAGAACTATCAATTTTACCAAAGGATGATCCATTGAGGAGAAAACTGCAAGGATTTCCTAAAAAAAAAGGTACGGTAATCGGTTTTGTATGCATGTTGAAGAGAATCTCGATGGCTCTTGCATACTACAGATCCCATGCCTATGTTTGTGGAAGACGCGTTCAATGTTTTGGCCGAAATAACTGGGTCCAATTTCTAAGGATAGATGTATAGTACTCAGTGTTAGTATTTTTTTTTTTTAAATGGATTTGTTATTAAATTTTTTTTCCTTGGAGTCTTCGTTGCTGCTTCTTTTCCAGATTTAACGCCTCTTCTCATTGGCATGGTTCGATAGTCTCATAGTTCTTCGATATTGTATTTTCTTAGGTAATTTGTTCTAAGATGGAGCATCTAACAATTATATGACAATGTACCGTGTCGATCCACCTGGATTTTATGCAAACAAAAAATGGATTACACACAGTTTCAAATCAACGTTCAATTCTATTCGCAATGTAGATAGAACATAACAATACCAAATCACAATGTTGCATCAAAATCGTCATTGTTGTTTCTAGACATGCAATTATTAAGCTTTAATGCTAACAACCCATAATGCAAGAAGTTTAATACTTAAGTTAATATGTTACAGTCATGGAAGAATGTATCAAGAACACACTTACACCCACAAGTTGCAATAAAATCTAATCTTCAACAAAGCATTTGCTGACAATTGGTAGAAAATGATGGTTTTGCAACAATGGGGCTTGTTTGAAACCAATTCTAGCTAACGAAAAATTGCCCTCTGCCTTTCTATTTTCCCACTCTTTTATCCCTTGTAGTTTCTGTTTTTGGTTACTTAATCGTTTTTTTCCAAAAATTCCTTGTTGCACGGGTTGGCGGATTCACGCATTTCGACCAAGCACTTCACTTTGTCTAAATTGGGCCTCTATTGTTCGGTGTCCTACAAGTAGCACCCAGATTTCCGCGATAAACAAATTGACAGGCAGACTTGCACGTTGGATGGCTCAACATTGCACTTCTATTGTTCTGTGACCTCCAAACAACATTCAGAGTTCCGCGATATACAAATTGACAAATGGACTCCAGGGCTGGCAGGCTCAAGATTGTGATTGTTTACGGATGAAAAAGTGCTAAAACGAGCCACATACTAGATTTTTGTCAAAGAGGTTATAGTAAAGGGAAAACCATGTCCTCTATAGTTTCGTGTCCTAAAAACAACACCAATAGTTCCACACTATACAAATTGACAGGCGGACTTGCAGGCTGGCTGTCTAAAAAAATGCAATTCTATTGTTCTGTTTCCTGCAAACAACACTCGAAGTTTTGTGATATACAAATTGACAGACGAAGCATATAACCGAGAACCAAGTAAACTCGTGGATCATATTCCTAGTCGCTGTTTTCTGTGCCCCCCACCTTCACACTTCTTTCCAAGTATATATCTTGGCAAGAAATGGGATATCTTCTATAGATGTGAATATATTATCCCTTCTTTTCCATCTTCTATGCTTAGCCAAATATTCGTTTCTCTTTTCCTTGAACTTTATCTTTCTCGCCACTTATTCATTTTTTCGAAAACGTATGGCTGCGCGGGTAGGCAGACTTGCGGGTTCACATTTGCACTTGTGCTCTTATATCACGACACCTACCGACCGCTTCCCCATTCCATACCCAGTCACTTCTCTGACCGCAGATTCTCAGTGGGCGGGCTCTAGATTGGACTTCTATTGTTCCATGACCCACAAACAATACCGTGACTTTCGCGATATACAAATTTACAACCAGACTTAGATCATACCGTCTTCCGTATTACAGTCTACCTATCATGCCCTCTTCCATGGTACACAATTTGCACTGAAAACTTCTGAGACATACAATTTAACCATCGGGTCCTTGCGTCTTTCGTGGAACTATTTTCACCCCATTTTGAAGCCCGTCTGTTCAGTTTCCATACTTCGCCCTTTCTTCGAATTTCTTTTGCGGATCGTCGGTTTGGCGGGTTCAAGAAATATGCAATTCTTAATCGTTGTTTCCTGTGCCTGCACCCTTTTGCAATTAGAAATTATACATAAGATCTTATTTCTAGGTATGTAATTAGCAAGCGTTAATGCTAAACCACGATTTGAGGAAATCTCCCATTAATACGCATAAAACCAAAATTTTTCAGATGGTTATATTATCCCTTCCGACTGTTAATTTCAAACATCATGGAATGTCATTTGCATGTCATCGGGTTGGTCCGTTCATGAAATATCTAGTCCTCGATTCCGAAAATGAGTCTGACCGATCGTTTCCCTATTCCATACTTAGCCACTTTCCCAGAAGTTCGCAAATATACAAACTGACTGCTGAACTGCCCCATCATGCTCTCTTCCGTTTTACACGTTTTGCAGTAAAAAATTCCGATACATAAAATTTGACCATGGGACACTCGCCTCTCTTGAGTATCCCCCGTAACCCTATTTTGAATCCCATTTGACCACTTTTCAGACCTTAAAATTCATTCCTTGCTCTCCCTCGTCTCCCCGACCTTGGCACTTGTCTATAATAAAAAAATGTTTTTTTATATATATAGTACATTTTGCACTAAAAACTTCCGAGACATACAATTTGACCATTGGGTCCTCACGTCTCCTGTGAAACTATTGTCACCCCATTTTGAAGTGCGCCCGTTTGCTTTCCATACTTCGCCATTTCTTCGAATATCTTCCACGGATCGTCCGGTTGGTGAGTTTAAGAAATATCCAATTCCTAATCGTTGTTTCCTGTGCCCGCACCCTTTTGAAATTAGCAATTATATATAAGATCTTATTTCTAGTTATGCAATTAGCAAGCATTAATGCTACACTAGGATTTGAGGAAATCTCCCATTAATACACATTAAACCAAAATTTTCGGATGGTTATATTATCCCTTGCGAGTGTTAATTTCAAACATCATGGAATGTCAGTTGTGCGTCATCGAGTTGGTCCATTCACAAAATCTTCAATATTCGATTCCGAAAACGAGCCCGACTGACTATTTCCCGTCGTCATACTTATCCACTTTCCCAAAATTCTGCAAATATACAAACCGACCGCTGAACTGCCCCATCATGCTCTCTTTCGTTTTACACGTTTTGTAGTAAAAAAATTCTATACATAAAATTTGACCGTGGAACACTCGCCTCTCCCTCGTAACCCTCGTAACCCTATTTTTAATCCCATCCAATCGCTTTTCAGACCTTGCCATTCATTCCTTTCTCTCCCCCGTCTCCATGACCTTCACACTTGTCTATAATAATTTTTTGTTAACAACTCATCGTGCAGGAACCGTATAGATTTTCATTGATGGGTGAAAGGCTCGAGGAGATCTCCTATTAATACGCATTAAACGAATATTTGCAGGGGGTTATATTATCCCTTCCGAGTGTTGATTTCAAAATCATGAAATTTCGTTCGCACGTTGTCGGCTTGGCACATTCATGAAACCTCCAATCCTTAACTGCTCTTCGCCATACCCGCCACCTTCTCACCTCTAAATATGCAATAAGTAAGCTTTACTGCTAACATTTCATCATGCACCACCCATACAAATTGTCATTAATCAACAAAAGGCTCGAGGAGCTTTCCCATTCATAAGCATTTAACCAAGATTTTATGGAGAGTTACATTATCGGCTCCAACTGTTCATTTCAACTATTGTCTGGAGAAAACTGTTCTCATAAAGCTATGGCATCAACTCGACAACAGTTCTGTGGAGATACAATGAACATATTCGAGCGCGAGGACTAGAACTTCTAGTGGTCTAGGGCATATTCTTATAACTCAACCCCTGCCGCCCAGAACCAAGTAATTTGGACCTTTGGGATTGCTCATGCAGACTGTGTCCCTGACGTTTTTGACTGTAAGGAGATGGTCTCTTGGTGTGCCGATATATTTATTTCAGACAAAAGAATTATTCCACTGCAGGATCGCTCTTCTGTTTCTTTGTCACCTTAGGTCTTCCGCCAGATGTTAAGATTGTCGGAGCCAACATTGACATTCAGAGGAGAAGATTGCAAACAGTTCCTAGCAAAGCATAATAATGGGTTGGACCTCTTGCCCCATTTATTGGAAGACTCGATTGTATTTCTTGAATATATCACAAGCTTGCAGGTTAGTTCATTTAGAAATCCATTTCGCGAAATTGCCTGGATGTTTACAAGAATAACGAGACATGAGTTCACAACAACTGTTTCCTAGATGGATCTTTATATTTTGTATTTCACAGTCAACAAACAAGCCATTTTTGATTGGGGAAAGTTAATTTCCCATGAAATCTGTTCCCAATTGTCAAGCTTCAAAAGTGAAAAGAAATTTTATATGTCATCCTACTTAGTTTTTGTGATAGCACATTGCTGCCAGTTTCTAGAATTGTCTCTGTCCAAGAATGTCAACTGGGAATTCGACCCAATAACGTTCTGGTACCAGGCCTTGTGGAAGCACAAGGCTTCCCAATGTTTTTATGAGGTTTTTAATGGCTTCGTGTCTGTTTTCAAAGTTTTGTTGTTAGGAGAATATGCTCCCCGCATATCTGAACAGGCAACCCATTTTTTGGACAGGAAGGGGACACTTGAACATTTGGATAATTACACTGTGATAAGGTTTTTTGGCTCCAGGGAAAAACCTACTCTCCTTCCATGTCACATTATAGACAGAATGTTTGTTGCAGAAGTAACGTGACAATACAACTACTGGTTGCATCTATTCCAAGAGAAGAGAAAAAAATAGTTCATTCATCTGCCTTGGAAAGTCTGGGACTTCATGTTGAAAAACGACAACAAAATTAACGAATTCGCAGTGCATTCTAGCAATTTCAACCTGAGATATGCTAAAAGCCTAAGAGGGTTCGACCCCGATAAAGTTTTTCAACTACATTTACAAACACTTGGATTCGAAGATTGTTCTTTCAAAAAACACCTGTCCGAAAACATAGACATTGGCAGCAATGCTCTTGCTTCTGATGCTGATGAACTAGACACACTGCAAAGAAATACTAAATTGTACAACCAATAGGGGAAAGGCCCCAGTGACAAGAGTATTCAATCGACGAATAAGACTCCAAAAAGTACGACATATCAGAGCATCACTCCAATGGCACACCACAACAACAAAGGAACTTAGAGTTCTTCAAATGGAGGAGGAGATAACGACCCTCCTCACTCTAAAATTGATAGTTCTCACAAGCTTCTAGTAGATAAGAAGAGAAAAAGAATGTGGGATGGGCAGAAGAGCCCAAAATTCAGAGTGAGAACATGGAACTTGAGCCTGATCTGGATGGCGTGCTCTGCTACCTTGATCATCCCGGAGACTCCATCCAACATAGTCGTCCAATAGACATATCTGATACCAAATTTTTTGACGAAGATGAATCCTTAGTGTTCCAGAGCATTGCTTTTTATAACCATTCCAAAAAAATGATCATTGAAAAAAACATGTAAAAAATAAGAAAGGAAAATCTTGTTCAAAGGTTAGCCTTGCGAACATGCGACCATCCCAAATCTGTCAATTTCACATAGCGAGCGGAGATGCACTTCACGCACTGGAGGCATCAAGGCCAAAAATGTCAGACTGAAGGATCGGGTCAAGGAATTGGAAGATGATTTGATTCCTATGCCATTGCTTGCCAATCCTTTGGCAATAGCCATGCCTGCCACCCCAGCAACCAAATTAAAAGGATCCTCCAACCTCCTCGCATCTTGTAGAGGATACGTGGAGAATAATATCAAGAAAAGAATTGAACTGATTACTGATGCATGGGAAAGATCACAAACCATCACGTCCCTTGGAACCAAGGAACATAGTTTGCTCGAACATTTGCAGGCAGAGTTAAAAGATGAAGACCATTTCTATTTAAACATGATCCTTCCTTTTGGCACCATTGTCAACAACATGACAAAAACAAAAAGCAGGCACCAAGATCTTCCATCCAAAAATCAGATCGGTCAATTAAATGCATGTTGGAAATAAAAATTGAAGAATCTGCATCTCATTGTTCAGTCATGTGAACAAGCCATATCAAAGAAAGAAAAATTATTCACAAGGTTATCCAAAATAAACTTAGCCGAAAGGACCAACGACTTCCAAGACCTCAACTTAATCCTCAACTCCTTACCCTTAACTAGGCAAGAGTTCGATAAACAGGTTGATATGTTTAAGGTGTTGTCTTTGGAAAAGTTTTACAACATCCTTGAATATGGTCAAGATCACGTTGACGAATGGCTAGTCGACTATTTAGTACAGAATGAGGAAATTGATCAGGCTCTGCGTAATATTGCTATCGACTTCGGGGAATTAGAAAACAAAACTTTCAACATAAAAATCTGGAATGAAATCAATGTCGCCCTAATGAGAAGCTACATTGAAGAATGGGTCGAAAGGGAATTGAAGTAGGTTGCCGACGAAAGGCAAGAGACAGTTACCACGATTCCAGCAGCCGTTGACGACATCAATGAAACGACAGCCGCAAGCAAATAGCAAAAGGGATCATATGTACCATCACTGTAAGTCTACTGATCACATCCTGCTTTGTTCATCAACCCAATTATTCCACTTTTTAAAATAGAAATGTCTAGCCAAACACTGATACCTTTCAATTTAGTTTTTTTTGCAGGTATTTCACTCTATTGTCACCCACTTCTTCTTTCTACAGTCCTGTTTCTTGTACATATTTCTCTTATGGTCCGTGGGAGCCCCAATCCCAGTCTATATGACAAACACATTGAAATTTCTAGTAATATGTAACTGAATTTTATTTTTTGATATATTTCAAATAAAACTGGTTTTTTATCTCCTTTTAAATTTATGTACTCATACATTTTTATCTTTCACTAGTCTATACTTGTAACTTATTTAATATATTTCAAACTAAACTGCTTCATAATTTTTTTCTTCCATTATGCACAAATTGTATTTTGTTATATACTTTCAAAAAATAAATGGGGCTCTACAGGCAACGTGTCATTTTTTTTCATGGATACCACCCGTGCTTCATGTTGCTTGCCACATTTCGCTGTAGTTTCCATTTATCTCTGCTACTTTTTCCTATCCCAATTCAACCCGACAGGGACTATGCTGCCACACAACCTTGTTTATTTTGCATGCAACTTTTCTTTTATAAAGTAACTTCATTGTAAAAGTGATCCCCACTTCTTTTTATAAAAGTGGGTCACTTCATAAAGCAATTTACATCACAACATGGTCCTTTGGTTACCGTTTATGCCTTTTTTTTTAAAAAGGGCATAACTTTCACATACGAAGTCCATTTTTAGTGCCGTTTTTTTTAAACCGCATAATTTTTCGAGATCTTTCCATACAGATCATTAGTTTCAGTTTTTAAATCCATATTATCTATATATTTAATATGTTTTCTTTCAGTAATCTTTTGCTTACTAGCACCAACTACTTCCAATGAAAATTTCATATGGAGGATTTATTAAGAAGTAAAGGCTTGTACCATAGTACCTTGGGAAAGGAAAAAGAACCCACAGATACTGATAAGAAAGTCAAATGGGCTAATATGAGTGACACAACATGTGGACTAATCGAATTGTCCATCTCTCCTAATTTAAGGTTCCACCTTAAAGAAATTGATGACCCTGATGAAGCTTGGGAAAATATTGAAACCGTGTTTGGTAAAATCAATATTATTTGAGAAAAAAAATTAGAAAGTCAAGTACTGAATTTAAATCCAAGTGATTTTTCTTGCACTAGAGACTATCTATCTATGTTTAAAACACTTAGAATTTTATGTGAAGAATGTGAGATAAAGATGGAGGAAGAGCGTTGCATCTATCTTATTCTCTCTAAGCTAGGTAGTGCATATTCTGTGTTTGTATCTACCTTTTATGCCATGAGAGAGACTCTAGGGAAAGCTTATAAAAAACCCACTCTTGAGTCCTATTGTGCTGCTTTGATTAGAGAGGAAGATAAGCTTGTACAACTTGGAGTGATCAACAATGCAAGTACCTCCAACAAAGCCTTAGTTGCACAACAAAAAAATAAACCCAAGAATCCCAAGAAGCAACATCCTCGCTACAACAAAAATAAACATAAGGGTCCCAAACCCGCTCAGACAGCTTTAGCTCCTAATGGTGACAAAGGAGAAAAATATAAAAATAAGAATATTGACAGACATTGCAACTTTTGTGATAAAGATGGTCATGATGAGTCCAAATGTTTCAAGAAGATGACAACTTTAGAAGAAGCAATGAAGAAGCACAACATCAGTATTGATTCTACTTCTTCTTCTTGTTCTCATGGACATGCACTTTCTGCTTCTGGTTTCTCCTTCAATACAATTTCATCTTCTTCTTCTGATGAGTGGCTTATTGATTCTAGAGCATCTTATTATATGGCTAAGGATAAAGATATATTTTCTGCTCTAAATGAATCTAACACAAAGAAAATATTTGTTCGAGATGATAGATCTCTTAGTGTTGTAGGATATGGAACAGTTCAAGTAGATAATGGTCATTTCAATGATGTATTACATGTTCCAAGTCTTTCTTGTAACCTTCTATCAGTATATCAAATCACTCATTTAGGTGAAGGTAAAACCGTAGAGTTTTCACCTCACCAAGTTGTAATCAAGGATCTAAAAGATCCTAAGCATGTTCTTGCAACTGGAATTCCTAATGATATTACCAGGTGGTACAAGTTTGACAACTTTGGGTCATCATATTTTTCATCAGTTTTTGTTGCGCATAGCGATGACTTGAGTAAACTTTGGCATGAGCGGTTTGGTCATCTAAACTATCGATCATTGCAACAACTATGTAATCAACAGATGGTGACTGGTCTTCCTCCTGTTTCATGTAGAGATGGTGTTTGTGCAGGTTGTGCTCTCAGCAAAGATCATCAAGACAATTTTGACAAACGTGCCTCTTGGCACACCTTGGGCCCTTTGCCAGGGATGATTTTAGGGAGTAAATTTCGCTCATGGGCTAATTTTCCAAAAATGAGATTTGTTATTTTAAAAATGATTCGCCCAAATTCCATAGGATAAAATTATTTTACCTTAAAAATCGCCAAAATTTTATAAAAAACTATATAAAAAACTTAGAAATTTGAATATTTTTACAAAAATATTGCCAAACATTTATAGTCGACATATGAAAGATTAATAAGATTCGCCAAGGTTTCTACATTTTAAAATAAATTTCCATCCTTAA
>JASDQU010010009.1:33980-44444 GCA_032191745.1 Picea mariana | reverse complement strand
CACAAAGGCTCTTAAAAATATAACACTAGAAGAAGCTTGGACTAAAATTAAACTAGATGTAAGTCACTTCCGTGTATTTGGTAGTATAGCATGGGATCACATTCCTGATGAGAAAAGGAAAACATTGTAGCCTAAAAGTGAGAAGTGTATATTTTTTGGTTATTCTGAAGATGTCAAAGGTTATAGATTTCTTCAACTACATTGTAATGAAATTATTATTAGAAGAGATGTTAAATTTGATGAAAATATCTTGGCATGCGATCCTAATTCAAAAATTGTGCCTTCTTCATCCTGGGAGCCATCTTCGGTGTTTGTGCCTTCTTCTGTTCCTATTCTGGTTTCTTCTTCAAATGATGATAGTGAGGATGAAAATCCACCTCCGCCTGCTCACCTTCCTCCATATGAGTTCTTTTAATCTGAATCAACACCAGTTCCACCGCTTCCTAGATGGGTCCATTCAACACGAGAAGCAACTGGTGGTCTTATCGGTAATGCTTCAGATCAACGTCAAACATGCTCACAGTTCCAACGAGCCTCTTATCTTTGGGCTCAAGTTTCAGAAACTCATGATCTAGAGACATTTGCAGAATCTTCAGGTCATCCAGATTGGGATACAACAATGAATGAAGAGTATCGTTCTTTAATGGCCAATGATAGTTGGGATCTTGTACCTCTTCCAAAAGGAAGAAAACTTGTTATATGTAAATGAGTCTACAAAACTAATTATGCATTAGATGGAAGTGTTGAAAGACACAATGCTCGGTTAGTTGCCAAATGATTTTCCCAAGTTGAAGGAATTGACTATAATAAAACCTTTGCCCCTATAACCAAAATGAATTCCATCCGCCTTATTCTTTCCCTTGCTGTCTCACATAAATGGGACGTCCATTAGATGGATGTAAAATCCGCCTTCTTGCATGGATATTTGCAAGAAGAAATCGACATGGAACAACCTCCTGACTATGTCCAGAATGACTCTAGCCTTGTTTTTCACCTTAAGAAATCTCTTTATGGTCTTAAGCAAGCTTCCTGAGATCAGGTTGCCAAAATTGAAAACTTTCTTATTGACACCAGATTCTCTACATGCCATTCTGATTTTGATGTCTATACCAAGAAAGTAGGAAGCCATCTCATAATCCTTGTCCTTTATGTTGTTGACCTTATGCTTACTGGTAGTGACTCAAACTTTTAAACCATGTGAAAAACAACCTTAAGAAGAAATTTGAAATGACAGACTTAGGTTTTTGCACTATTTCCTTGGCCTCCAAGTTTTGAGAACCAATGAAGGATTTTTTCTTTCCTAGTCTAAGTATGCTTGTGACCTTCTTCGTTGCTTTCACATGGATGACTGTAAACCAGCCCCTTCTCCCTTCCAGTCTGGAGTCAAGCTAGATGCCACTTGTACTTCTCCTGAAGTTGATGCCACCTTGTATCGTCAGTTAGTTGGTAGCCTCTTATACTTGAATAATACATGTCCTGATCTTTCCTTTGCTGTTGGTCTTATTGCCTGGTATATGCAAACACCCCATGCAAGCCATTGGAAAGCAACCAAAAGGATACTTCGGTATGTGCAGGGTACAATTGAGTTCGAGATACATTACAATTTAAGGGGGACTCCTTTATTGGTTGGTTTCATTGATTCAGATTGGGCCGATGACCTTGATGATCGGAAGTCTACTGCAGGTTATATTTTCAGCCTTGGTTCAAGACCTGTCACTTGCGCTTGTAAGAAACAACAAGATATTTCACCATCTTCAACAGAAGCAGAGTACCGAGCAATGATAAATGCAGGTTAGGAATTCTTGTGTCTTCGACAACTCCTTTCAGAGTTTGGATTTCAGTAGTAGCATCCGACCAGCCTTTGGTGCAACAATCATAGTTCCATCAAGCTCACCAAAGAGCCAGTTCAACATCAACGCAACAAGCACATCGAGATACACATGCACTTCATTAGAAAGCTCAATCATGATCAAGTTATTGAAGTGCTCTTTTTCCCTATAGAAGATCAAGTTGCATACATTTTCACAAATTCTCTTACAGAAGCAAAGTTTTCCAAACTTCGATCTATGTTAGGAGTTCATGAAGTTGTCATTAAGGGGGGATAGGCTCTAATGCCTCCTTCTTTCTCCTATTGTGTTACTATTGTAAATCCTTTAATCCTATCCCAAGTTGTTCTTAAGGGGGGATGTTAGGATATTTATACACTTAGGAGTTAGTTAAGATCTACTTGGTCTAATGTGTTGTTAGGTAAAAGTGTGTTTCTTAGTGTGTTTCTTTAGTATGAATTAGTATGCATTTGTAGTTAGGAAATCCAACGGTCATGATATGTTCCTGACATAGAGTGATCCGACGATTCATATTCTCCTCGATCTTAATGATTATTGATATGTGGCTTAACACTCGATTGGTCCATGATCTATATTTAAAGAGCATGGAGGGTCATTTTACGATGATCAATTGTGAGAAACTCTCTTGTAAAATCTCTCTGTAATCTTTTTTTTTTTTGCATTAATAAATTTCTCAAAGTGGTCGCGTTAGATGGGGACATGGATGTTTCCCTGTAGGGGTTTTACCACATCAAAACATCGGTGTTTTGATCTTTGATCTAGTTGTGTGAGTGGTTACTGAAGGTGTTCATCCTCTGTTGGAATACCTGTGTTGTCGAACATGCTTAAGTATTTCTTTTGAAAATACCTCTTGAAATCCCTCAAAGTAACCTTCTTCTCATTAATGTGTTGCACTTGCATGAACTGATCCCATTACATTGCTGCTTTCCCCTTAAGCTTATAGATGGAAATTCTCCCTTTTGCCTGCGCAGAGTAATTATGTAGCTCGAAGTACTTCCTCATACCCAACAACCGGGTCTCTGCATATTCATCCTTCTTGTGCTCATCGTCAAAGGTAGGAGGCTTGATCTTATTCATTTATCCATGTAGCTCTTCCACCCTAGTCATTCTCTTATGCTTTCTGAAAAAATATGGACTTGAGCTACTACACAGTTTCCTACACAAATTCTTTGGTGAGTGGTGATGTTTCCTATCATCACTTCTTGTTTCTTTTCTTTCACCATGAGACCCATGACTCCTTGACTTTACTGACTTTGTCTTCTTATCCATTTTTTTTTCTATTCTATCCAATATTTGCACCAACTTGACATTGAATCCATCTTGTTGCTCCTTAGCTTTCACAAGATTTTCATTATCAACTTTATAGCTTTGTACATCTTTTTGTAGTCCCTTTATGGTTTCTACCAATTTTATGTGCTCCTTGGATTCTGTACCATCAACACCCAAACTGACATACAAATATTCAAATTCATCATCATGGCTGTAAGTTCTATGTGCATCTTCCATGCTTTTGAATTTATACACTAACTTTGTCTTACTCTAATCACTGCTAATTCCACAAAATGTGCAGGCAATAAGATTTGTTAGAAGAATTCATGCGACAACTTTATGAAACTTTGCATCATTTTTTCAGAATCCTTTCTTTTGATTCCTTGAATAATTTTAACATCTCAAATTACAGTGCGCACACCCACACATCAATATTATGCATGTACCACAAGTTTTGTTTTGCGCAACCCCAAATTCTAGTGCACACATCCATGCACCAAGAGTTTTTTGCACATTTTCAACACTGCACTCCGCAATGTCAAAATTTAGTGTGCACACTTGTGCATTCTTGTTTTTATGTGCACCATGGTTGCGTTGTAATTCCAAGTTCGACCACTTGCCAGTCCAAATTTTTTCTTAAGTAAATACTCGACCTATGCATGCTCAATGTTGAAACTTGATCTCTGTAGTTTCTTGTTTATCTCTGGCTCATACAAGTCTAGTGTTGAACCTAGAGCTCTGATACTAGAATTTAACGTCCCCAACCACCCAGGCTAGGCCACACCACACAAATCTCAACTTCTTTCACCCTGATACTCTTTGTAGTAGTCCAAACTCACTACAGGACAGTTCTACTTCAAAATCCTAGTGCAGGGATACTGCTTATAACACTCCCTATGATAAGTATACTAGAAAATCTGCACACAACCTTAAGGTACTGCACCCAGACCCAAGCTGGGTCTTTCTTCATGAGTATACTCATTTTAATGAAATTATATCAGTGGAATAAATATAAAAAATCTACTGTGTGCATATCCCTTCCAAGCATATATATACTGTCATGCATGTAATCACTCTACACACACAATACTATTGCACATGCAATCAATCTTGTGTTGCATGCTTATTTTTTCACCTTTGTAAGCACAAATTGCTTAACTGCGTGCATGACGATTTACACAACTCTCAACTTTTGTTGCTCTGATACTCTTTGTAGTAGCCCAAACTCACTACTGGACAATGCTACTTCAAAATCCTAGTGCGCGGATATTTCTTATAACACTCCTTGTTACAAGTAGACCATAAAATCTATGCACAACCCTAAGGTACTGCACCTAGAACCAAGCTGGGTAGCGCTCCACAAGTATACTCCTTTTAATGCAATTATAGCAGCAGAATAAATATAAAAATCTACTGCCCACATAGCCCTCCCGAGCATATATACACTGTTGTGCACTCAATCACTCCACACACACAATACTATTGTGCACTCAATCACTATGCACACACAATACTATTGTGCACACAATCAATCCCGTGCTGCACACAGATTTTATCACCTTTGTACGTGCAAACTACTTAACTGCATGCATGATGATTTACACCTTGGCTTGGTATTTCAAAACCATACCACAAAAATTAAAAAAAACAAAATAAATATTAATGACATACTCTATAGGTACAACGACATTATACAATTAACAATAGTATTCCTATATAACCACATTATAAAAAATCTCATCCAATAATAGTATGTAACCTCATTACACATAATAATCACCAATATTCATGTGCGATAACATACAAGAAAATAACCCATTTTAGAAAGTAACAACAAGCACACAATAATTAGAGTAAGCTCCTAAGAGACACTTATCTTTATGAAAGGTCATCAACTTTGTGCATAACTCAAATGTTCCTCCTAGCCATAGACTTTGCTGCTCATAGACTTTCAAAAATAGATCACCCTCGAGCTGAGGCTTAACTCCACCAGGGAAAAAGATTCCTAATTCCAGGAGAAGGTTTGAAAACAACGAAATTGCTCATTCCAAGGTGCCTATTGCTGCAACAATTCTATAGTCTCTCATTCCCCACGCACCTGTCCCACTCAAGGAAGTGTGCCCCTTCTTTTCTCAATAGTCCCTTGGTTTCCCCACTTTCCTTCCAAGGCTTTAGCAACAGGTCGAATAAGAAGTCTCATATCCCTACAAAAAATTCCCAGTGCACTAGGGAATAATTCCCAGCAAGATCTTACATGGAGAGAATGCTCCTGGGCCTGAAAACACGCCTCTTCAACAACAAATCTCTCACCTGGAGAGAATTCTCACGAGCCTGTGTTATAGCAAGATTTGCCTCACCATTTCTATCTTTCACAGAGGGCCTTTTTCCATTTCCCTATGCAGACTTATCAACCCCTTTTTGATAAATCCAGAGCCAAAAATATATATATTTTCCACATATACGCTCCCTAACTGCTTTGCAAGATGCGTATACGCCTGCTGCTCCACTACAACTCGCGTATATTAGGATTTGTGCCAGAAAATACAAAATGAGGTCAGGTTTCCATGTCATGACAGAAGATCTCTGATCTTTGGCCTTCCATATACTGGAAACGTTCTGACTCAGCCCTTCAGTTGCATTATGGAGGCTATAAGAGCACAATTTCGAGCTATGGAAAAAGAGGAGAAAGCATTCAACTTTGAGAGAAACGTTACTCTGGAGAAATTACTTCATATTGAGTCTGCATCCATTTGTCCCTTAAGTCTGAACACAATGTTCATCCCCCAAGCTCTTTCCTTATTGTCAAGAGGACCTCATTACCTCTTTGCTATGAGCTTTCCTTTGGTGGAGGATTGAAGTGGTGGAGACCCAGTTGGAAGGAACTTGGTTTCTTGGTTTTGAACCGTACTGACACGGAAGTATGTAATGTTGATACTTCTGTTGATCAATTATTAATAGAAATACTCCTTTCCTGTCCTATTGATATCTTGCAAATATATGATTATTATCCATGGGAATGTTTGTAATGTTTATTAATGGATTGTAATATTTGATGTGCTAACCCATTTTATATATTGTCACTATATACTTGCATCGCTTGTTTGTTGAGAACTTCTTGTAGGTGTAAAGCTTTGGGTCAAAGTGCTCAACGATGGAACGACATCAAACGATTGGATTGAGGTAGGCTTCTTCCCCGTATTGCACATTAGTTTATATAACACATGTTGGAATTGAGTTGATTTCTGTAGTCATACCTGTTTGTTGTGGTTTACCCTTGGTCATAGAGAGTTTTTCCCTTGTAACAAAAATGGTGACTCCACTGGGGATAGATCTTCGTTCTAAGGGTTGAAGTATTTTTTCGTCTTACATTGCTCTTCTTCCTTTGTGTTTCCTGTCGTATCATAGTTGGACAGAGTCTGTTCACTCTGGGTCTGAGTTTTTCAGCCTTTTACCCTTGCTTAGACTTGTTTTAAAAGATATACGCCCTTTTTTTCCTTGACAACCACGTATACACGCTTGCTGTCCCACTGCAAGAGGCGTATATACACCCTTTTCTCTTGAACAGTCGCGTATACCACTTCCCCTTGCTTGCTTGCTTGGTTTAGTGACTGCTGGGTAGGTTTTGAGGACCTCTGAGCCTTCTTAGGTCTCTGTGGTACCTGTTGAGATTATTTGGGATGACAGGAAACCTGTTTGGAGTTGAATTTTTGGGCTACGTCTTTCTCTTTGTTTTCCGTTGATTTGTCCTTGGTAGTTGGGCTGTCTTCTTAGCTGCTTGGTATTCTGCTCGAGTGATTACTTTTATACACATTTGAAGTTATATATCAAGTCTCTTATCAGTCCATGCATTTTCTTTTTAATACATTGAAAATACAAAAAAATAGGTATTTTGCACTGGTTGGTATTTTTGTCTTGGAGCCTTTATCATTAGATTAGCACATTTAGTGAAAGATTGCATTTTACTTCTGAGTTGCAGAGTTAAAATTGAATATTGCACTATTTTTATTTAGCATATCATTCACTGAAAAGTTAAAGTTAGGCTTTGCATTATATCTATTTTTATTTTTATGTAGAGTCATAACACCACGAGTTTCATTTCCATACCTTTTTGAGTAATCACGACCAATAAAATTTACACTTTAAACTAAAATTGATTAGTAACGATTTTATTGTTTAGGGTGCACAAACTAGCCTAGGATTTAGTGCCTTGGAATAGGATTTTGTGAGTAAACTTCTCCAAGGCAATTAAATCAACATATGTGTTTGAGACAGGGAGTTGAGAAATCCATTGTATAATTGGTAATATCAGGAGGCTCCGCTCACACCAGAGTTAAGAATGAGGTCGCACGAAGTTTGTTGAAGGGATAACCCCTGGATACTCACCTAGCGTCAGAGATATTTCTGTGGATTTATTCGTGTTTGGGGATCTTGCTAGTGTCCATACCTCTGTGAGAGGTGGTACTTTCAAGGTTTCAGGCTTTGCTACCCTGCCCATACGGTAATCCAGACTTACGACTGTTTGCCTGTGCATCGATTATACAGTGGTTGATTAGTTGCTTGACTTAGGTTTCTCATAGGTTACTTGCAGGGGTTATTTTTCTTGTATCCTGGGTCAGATAGGGGTCAGACATCACACAACCTTTATGGAAGATTACCTCTCTGGGGAGATCTAACCGACTGGTTTTTATGCCTATGAGGGTCCTTATAATTGATTATGTTACCTCCAAACTTTAGCAGGGAGTCTTAGGTCCCTCCTAGATGAGGCATACCTTCTTTAGCGAGGGAGGCCACTCAACCACTTTAGCCCGTTTTCATGCATATTGGCCATTTGACTTTTTGGTATGCTCTTTGATTACTAGTTGGCCTTAGGAGTCTATATTAAGTCTTCATTATCATGGACAGTAGAGTTCCTTTTGCTCCCTCATTTACTGCTACCCCCCCCATGATGTCCACTCATTTCATGGGGATGGATCCTTCCGCTTCACATTATGGTATGCAGAATTATAATACTCAATCCACACCTTGGGTCTCTAATCATTTTTCTCATGGTATGTTTGATATGTCTTTGCACTTGCCATCCTTTTTCTCACCTCCTTATGCGAATACAAGTTTTGGGTCTGGGGGCATGATGCCTCCTTCTTATCCCTCTCCATTTGGTAGGATTCATATCCTTCAAACACCTCTTACGGTAGGAGGTTGGAATCTTCCTTCCTACAAATCCACTATGTGAGAAGTAAGTTCCCAATTAAGCAATCCTTCCACATGTTACACTCCATCCACTTATCCTTTTTCCACNTGGAAACCCCCCTCACGAAGTTCCTTCATCTGGGGGAAACATATATCCTCACATGAGTAACCCTTGTCATGTCGCTTTCTCTTCGCAAGAGGCTTCCTCAGTGTCGATGCCCTTACAACCCTTTATGAATTAGTATGGAGGAGGATACTATCATGTCGGATAGGGACATGGTGTAAACCAGGATCCTTCATGGCCTACAATTTCTCAAAATCAATCTTTCCTTGCACCTTGGACTCAAATGCCACAATTTAGTACTGCCACAAGTCCAGCCATTACGTGTCATACTGACATTATATCACCAACCACTACTAGTCATGTTGGAGATCGGTTGACAACCTCTATGAGTCATGTTGAAGACATGCAACCAGCCACTGCAAGTCATGCTGGGGGCACAAGTCCAATCACTGCGTGTCATACTGACATTATATCACCAACCGTTGCTAGTTATGTTGGAGATTGGTTGAAAACCTCCGCGAGTCATGTTGAAGACCCGCAACCAGCCGTTGCAAGTCATGTTGGGGGCACAAGTACAGTCACTGTGTGTCATATTGGCATTATATCACCAACCCCTGCTAGTCATGTTGGAGATTGGTCAACAACCTCTGCGAGTCATGTTGAAAACATGCAATTAGCCGATGCAAGTCATGCTGGGGGCACATGTCTGGTCATTGCTAGTCATGTTGGGGATCCATCACCAACCTCTACTAGTCATGTTGGGGATTCATCACCAACCTCTGCTAGTCATGTTGGAGATTTTCTACTAGCCTATGCAAGTCATGCTGGGAGCATGTCACCAGCCACTGCAAGTCATGTTGGGGGCATTCATATGATTGAGATGCCTAGACGTCTCAGACGTAAGCCTAGATTCCTTTGCAGGACTTGTGAAGGAAGTCACCTTACTCATTTGTGTCCTGTTACTGTTGGGATAACAGAAGCGTGGGTCTCACCTAAGGGCCCTTCGAGTTATGAGGCATCTATGGTTTCACAACACTCTGTTCCTTCTTTGGTTGATACAACAATCATGTCAATGCAATCTTTGGCTAACACCCCTTTTCCTTTAGGGGTTGATGCATCCTTTGACCTTGTTGTCTCACATCCCGTTCAACCTATGGTCGTGTGGATGCAATCTTCGACTGACACCTCTCCTATGTTCCAGGGTGATGCGTCTCTTGACCTTTTTGTCTCGCATCTTGTTCAACCAACGGTTGCATTGATGCAATCTTCAACCGACAACACTCCTATTTTTTGGGGTGATGCACCTCTTGACCTTGTTGTCTCACATCCTATTCAACCAATGGTTGAGGAAGTGGTCGTATCGATGCAATATTCGATCGACCCCACTCTTCTATTGGAGAGTGAAAAGTCTAAGGAAGCGGTCGCACCAATGCAATTTTTGGTCGATCTCGATCTTCTGGTTTTGGTTCTACACCTTCTATGCCATGTCCTTAGCATTTCTATTACTTCACCTTCTGAATAAGAGAGAGTTTTAATCTTCCCGAGTTCTCTCCCTCCAAGTCTTGACGAGGTTCCCTTTGATTGGGATGGTCTTGTGGGGTATCCAATGCCTTCACATATGTCTTTTCCAGGAAGAGACATTATCCTATATATCACAAAGACGATAACCTTCGTTAACACTTTGTCCTCCTCGACTTGGAGAGATTTGGGTCTTCTAGAACTTGTGTCGGTTCTTTGTAAGATACTTACATTCCACAGAAGATCGATACGGGAGCCTTGGCCTCCCCCGTGGATTTCCGCCTAGAATCTTCCAAACGAGTCTCAGTTAAGCTCTTTTATGACTCGTCCAAAAACTGAAAAGCTTGCTGAGTGATTTGTCCCTTTCATGCTCGTTAAAGTTGTATTTGAAAGGTCACGAGTCTTAGTTAAGCTCTTTTTCAACTCGTTATTAAAAATTGAAAAAATCGCCGAGTGATTTGTCCCTTCCACACTCGTTAAAATTGGATTTGAAAGATCATGAGTCTTAGTTATGCTCTTCTTCGACTTGCTATCAAAAATGGAAAAGATCGCCGAGTGAACTTGTCTTTTTCACACTCG
>JASDQU010010009.1:3792-15643 GCA_032191745.1 Picea mariana | reverse complement strand
CTGATAAATAGATCTCTCAAGTGATCAAAACCATCTCTTTTATTCACATTTGTAGAGATGTACTCGGTGCCTTGATACCTACTTTCATCATTGGTAGGTTGTCTCGCATTTGTTAACGGTATACCACAATGATTAGTAATCAAACGATGTCTCATCGTGTTCGACCTCAACTCATTTATTCACATGATGTAGACTTGCACCATTGGCAGATTGTATTAAATACTTGAAGACATCACTTTGTAGACACAACTTTCCTGAGCTGTTGCTTCCATTTCGTCGGACCAGTACCTATTTGACTTCTGCGATCATGGGAGATTAGATTATACTACATGGTATACAATTATCTTCAGATTGATTTTGAGACTAGTTTCACTGGGCCTTGTTCGTGCCTATGATAGCTATTAGCATGTAACCGCGTCTATATTTTCCTACTCATGGCCATGAACACTTGTTGGTATATTTTCCACATAGATCTGCATTGTATTTTTGGTAGCCATGTATGCAACGTTAGTAGATAATGTAATGAGTAATTGAGTTCATCCAGTTGGTTGTCTACCACTCCACTTCTGGGTTATTTATAATGTATTTCGGCCATTGCATATACTCCTATGATATCACACATTAGGGGGCATCTATTATAGAAAGATTTGCCTCACCATTGCTATCTTGCATAGAGGGCCTTTTTCCATTTCCCTATGTAGACTTATCAACCCATTTTTGATAAATCCACAATTAAAAATATATATTTTTCAACATATACGCTTCCTAACTGCTTTTCCAAATGTGTATATGCTTGATGCTCTAGCACAAATCACATATATTGGGATTTGTGCTAGAAAATACAAAATGATGTCAGGTTTCCATGTCACGAAAAAAGATCTCTAATCTTTGGCCTTTCATATACTGGAAACGTTCTGACTCGGCCCTTCAGTTGCATTATGGAGGCTATAAGAGCACAATTTCGAGCTATGGAAAAAGAGAGAGAAAGCATTCAACTTTTAGAGAAAAGTTACTTTGGAGAAATTACTTCTTATTGAGTCTGGATCCCTTTGTCCCTCAAGTCTAAACACAGTATTCAGCCCCCAAGCTCTTCCCTTGTTTTCGAGAGGATCTCATTCTCTCTTTGCTATGAGCTTGCCTTTGGTGGAGGATTGAAGTGGTGGAGACCCAGTTGGAAGGAACTTGGTTTCTTGGTTTCAAATTGTGTCGACACAAAAATCTGTAATGTTGATACTTTTGTTGATCAATTATTAATAGAAATACTCATTTCCTGTCTTATCAATATCTTGAAAATATATGATTACTATCCATGGGAATGTTTGTAATGTTTATTAATGGATTGTGCTATATGATGTGATAAATCATTTTATATATTGTCACTATATACTTCCATCGCTTGTTTGTTGAGAACTTCTTGCAAGTGTAAAGCTTTGGGTCAAAGTGCTCAACGGTGGAACGATATCAAACAATTAGATCGAGGTAGGCTTCTTCCTCGTATTGAACATTAGTGTATATAGCACATGTTGGAATTGAGTTGATTTTTGTAGTCATACCTATCTGTTGTAGTTTACCCTTGGCCATAGAGAGTTTTTCCCTTGTAACAGAATTGGCGACCATACTGGGGAGAGATCTTCCTTCTAAGGGTTGAAGTATTTTTCTTTCTTACATTGCTCTTTTGCCTTTGTATTTCTTGTTGTATCACAATTGGACAGATTCTATTCACTCTGGGTCTAAGTTTTCATCATTTTAACCTTGACTAGCCTTGTTTTAAAAGATATATGCCCTTTTTTCCTTGACAGCCGCGTGTATACGCTTGTTGTCCCACTACAAGAAGCGTGTATACGCCATTTTCTCTTGAATAAGAGTGTATATCACTTCTCCCTTTCTTGTTTTCCTAGTCTAGTCACTGTTGGGTAGGTTTTGAGGATCACTGAGCCTTCTTGGGTCTCTGTGGTACCTGTTGATATTATCTGGGATGACAGGAAACCTTTTTGGAGTTGAACTTTTGGGCGACATCTTTCTCTTTTTTTCATTTTTTGACTTAACCTTGGTAGTTGGGTTGTTTGCTTAGCTACTTGGTATTCTGCTCAAGTGATTTCTTTTATACACATTTGAAGTTATATATCAGGTTGCTTATCATTCCATGCATTTTCTTTTTTAAATACATTGAAAATAAAAAAAAAAAAGGCATTTTGTATTGGTTGGTATTTTTTTTTTTGAAACTATATTATTATCTTGGCACATTTAGCGAAAGATTGCATTTTATTTCTGAGTTGCAGAATTAAAATTGAAGATTGCACTATTTTTATTTAGCATATCATTCACTGAAAAGTTAAGTTAGGCTTTGCATTATATCTATTTTTATTCTTATGCAGAGTCATAACACCATAAGCTTCATTTCCATACCTCTTTGGTTAATCATGACCAACACAATTTACGCTTTAAACTAAAATTGATTAGTCACGATTTTATTTTTTAAGGTGCACAAACTAGCCTAGGATTTAGTGCCTTGGAATAGGATTTTGTGAGTAAACTTATCCAAGGAAATTAAANATCAGGAGGCTCCGCTCACATTAGAGTTAAGCACGAGGTCACACGAAGTTTGTTGAAGGGATAACCCCTGGATACTCACCTAGCGTTGGAGATATTTTTGTGTATTTATTCGTATTTGGGGATCTTGCTGGTATATATACCTCTATGAGAGGCAGTACTTTCAAAGTTTTGAGCTTTGCTACCCTTCCCATACGGTAATCTAGACTCATGACTGTTCTCCTATTCATCGATTATATAGTGGTTGATTAGTTACCTGACTTAGGTTTCTCATAGGTTATTTGCAGGGGTTATTCTTCTTGTATCCTTAGTCAAATAGGGGTCAGAAAACACACAACCTTTATGGAGGATTACCTCTCCTGGGGTATCTGACCGACTGGTTGTTAAGCCTACGAGGGCCCTTATAACAATTTTTTTTACCTCCAAACTTTAGTAGGGAGTCTCAGGTCCCTCTTGGACGAGACATACCTTCCTTAGCGAGGGAAGCCACTCAACCACTTTAGCTCGTTTGCATGCATATTGGCCATTTGACTTTCGGTATGCTCTTTGACTATTAGTTGACCATAGGATTTTGTGTTGAGTCTTTGTTATCATGGATAGTGGAGTTTCTTTTGGGCCCTCATTTACTGCTACCCACCCCATGATGCCTACTCATTTCATGGGGATGAACCCTTCCACTTTTTATAATTGTATGCATAATTATGGTACTCAGTCAATGCATTAGGTCTCTAATCATTTTTCTCATGGTATGTCTGATATGTCTTCACACTTACCATCCTCTGTCTCTCCTCCTTATGTGAATACAAGTTTTGGGTCCAGGAGCATGATGCCTCCTTCTTATCCCTCTTTGTTTGGTGGGAGTCATATCCTTCAAACACCTCTTACAGTAGGAGGTTGGAATCCTCCTTCCTACAAATCCACTATGTGAGAAGTAAGTGCCAAAATATGCAATCATTCTACTTATTACACTCCATCCACCTATCCTTCTTCCACCATGTCAGTTCCTATGAACACTTTTCCCATGACTGACCTCCATTTGTCCTCTGGTGTTTCATCTAGGGGAAGTTATTTTTGTATTATGGGAAACCCCCCTCAATTAGTTCCTTCGTCTAGGGGAAACATATATTCTCACATGAGTAACGCTTGTCATGTCACTTTCTCTTCTCAAGAAGCTTCCTTAGTGTCGATGCCCGTACAACCCTTTACAAATCATTATGGAGGAGGATACTATCCTGCTGGATAGGGATAGGGTGTAAACAAGGATCCTTCCGCAATTTCTCAGAACCAATCTCTCCCTTGACCTTGGACTCAAATGCCACAATTCATCACCACCGCAAGTCTAGTCACTGTGTGTCATACTGGCATTATATCACCAACCGCTGATAGTCATGTTGGATATTGGTCGACAACCTATGCGAGTCATGTTGAAAACCTGCAACCAGCCATTGCAAGTCATGTTGGGGGAACAAGTCTAGTCACTTCATGTCATACTGGTGTTATATCACCAACCTATGCTAGTCATGTTGGAGATTGGTCAACAACCTCTGTGAGTCATGTTGAAGACCTGCAAGTAGTTGCTGCAAGTCATGCTGGGGGCACATGTTTGGGCACTACTAGTCGCACTGCACATCCATCACTAACCTCTGTTATTCATGTTGGGGATTCATCACCAGCCTCTGCTATTCATGTTGGGGATTCATCACCAACCTCTGCTAGTCATGCTGGATATTTTTTAATAGCCTCTACAAGTCATGCTGGGAGCATGTCACCAGCCACTGTAAGTCATGCTGTGGGAATTCATATGATTGAGAAGCCTGAACATCTTGGTTGTAAGCCTAGATTCCTTTGCAGGAATTGTGAAGGAAGTCACCTTACTCATTTGTGTCCTTTTACTATTGGGATACCAGAAGCATGGGGCTCACCTAAGGGCCCTTCAGGTTCTGAGGCATCTATGGTTTGACAACACTCTATTCCTTCCTTGGTTGATACAACAATCATGCCGATGCAATCTTCAGCTGACACCCCTTTTCCTTTAGGGATTGATGCGTCTCTTGACCATGTTGTCTCACATCCTATTCAATCTATGATCATGTCGATGCAATATTCGATCGACACCTCTCCTATGCTCAGGGGTGATACGTCTCTTGTCCTTGATTTGTCGCATCTTTTTCAACCAACGGTCGTGTCGATCCATTCTTCAACCGACAACACTCCTATTTTTTGGGGTGATGCACCTCTTTACCTTATTGTCTTGCATCTTATTCAACCAATGGTTAAGGAAGTGGTCATATCGATGTAATCTTCGATCGACCCCAATATTCTCTTTGAGAGTGAGAAGTCTAAGGAAGTGATCGTGCCAATGCAATTGTTGGTTGATCCCACTCTTTTGGTTCTAGTTCTATACCTTATATGCCATGTTCTTATCATTTCTATCACTTCACCTTCTGAACAAGAGAGAGTTTTACTCTTCCCGAGTTCTCTCCCTCCAACTCCTGACGAGGTTCCGTTTGATTGGGATGGTCTTGTGGGGAATCCAATGCCTCCACCTTTGTCTTTTCCAAGAAGAGACATTATATGATATAAAACAAAGCCAATAACCTCCATTAAAACTTTTCCCTCCTCGACTTGGAGAGCTTTGGGTCTTCCCGAGCTTGTGTCGGTTCTTCGTAAGATACCAACATTCCACAAAAGGTTTGTACGGGAGCCTTGGCCTCCCCCGTCGCTTTCCACCTGGAATATTCCATAACGAGTCTTAGTTAAGATCTTTTCCGACTCATTACTAAAAATTGAAAAGATTGCCAAGTGATTTATCCCTTTCACACTCGTTAAAATTGGATTTGAAAGATCGTGAGTCTTAGTTAAGATCTTTTCCGACTTGCTATCAAAAATGGAAAAGATCACAGAGTGATCTTGTCTTTTTCACTCTCGTAAATTGGATTTGAAAAGACGTCTATTTGGCACAAGTTTACCATTTTTTCACACGAAGTAGACTAAAAGATATAAAAAAGGACATTTTTTGGCATTAAATTGTGATTGCATCTCATGCCCTTGCTTGAAGTATTGAGCCTTTAGCCAGTTCTCGCTTTGCGTTATGAACTATGGCCCAAGTAGTTTGAATCCTCAACCAAGCAAAGCCTTGTTTATATCCTTTGCAATTTGACACCCTATACCTTGGAGGGAACATCACCCGAGTATCCATCTCCCACATTCATTTCCTTGCATTGAGAATAGGTACATTTCACTACTGGAACTAGTTTTTCTTACTTGCGACACTTGTTCCCTCCTCTGTATCATGCTCTTGTTCAAAGGAAGTCTATCAACCTGTGTCGACTACTCCTCATAAATCTTGACTTTGTATGTCAGACATACCCTCATTTTTTCTCAGAATCACATGATACTTTGGTCTTATGATGCACCCTGGCCCTACTTTCATCTTTGGTAGGTCACCTTGAACCCAACAATCGACATTTCATCATAGGCCATTGAATGGGTGGTTTCCCTTGTGTTTGACGCCAATACATCTATTCATACTTTGGGATTAATGCAGTGTCTTAGATGCCATTATCCTTATTGGTGGTTTCCTTGTCTTTGTCAACAATTTTCAACATTGGTTGCTATTCAGAGGGTATTTTTCGTGGACCACTTACATTTGGCACACATGAAATACGCATAGGGTCATTGGTTCGTGAACACGTTCTTTGTCCGATATCCACCAAATCATGAAACTCCTGATTTTCTCCTCATGCTGACTGATGAGAGATGCCTTAATGCTCTCATTTCATTTTTTCTCTTTCCATCGAATTCAACTCATGTATTCTCAAAATGAGACCTAGAGTTTTATGAGTACCTTAAAACTTGCATTCATTAGTGGTAGGCTCTCTCACCATTGACAGACGGGAATACATCAATGTCTCCTAATCAATGGATCTCTCAAGTGTTCAACACCAGCTCCTTTATTCACATTTGTAGAGATGTACTCAGTGCCTTGATACCTACTTTCATCATTGGTAGGTTGTCTTGCATTTGCTAATGATATACCTCAATGACCGATAATCAAACTATGTCTCATTGTGTTCGACCCCAACTCATTTATTCACATGATGTAGACTTTCACCATTGGTGGATTGTATTGAAGACTCAAAGACATCACTTTGTAGACACAACTTTCTTGAGTTGTTACTTCCATTTCATTGGACCAGTACCTATTTTACTTCAGCAATCATGGGATATTAGATTTTACTCCATGGTATAGAGATATCTTCATATTGATTTTGAGACTGGTTTCACTAGGCCTTGTTTGTGACTATGACAACTATTGGCATGTAACCCCATTTATATTTGCCTACTCATGGCCATGAACACTTGTTGTTATATTTTCCACATGTATCATCATTGTATTTTTGGCAGCCATGTATGCAAAGTCAGTACATAATGTAATGAGCATGTGAGTTCATCTAGTTGGTTCTCTACCACTCAACTTCTAGGTTATTTATAATGTGTTTCCGCCATCGCAGATACTCCTATGATCTCACAAATTAGGGGGCATTTGTTATAGCAAGATTTTCCTCACCATTGCTATATTTCACAGAGGGCCTTTTTCCATTTCCCTATGTAGACTTATCAACCCCTTTTTGATAAATCTAGAGCCAAAAATATATATTTTTCCACATATACGCTCCCTAACTGCTTTACAAGATGCGTATACACTTGATGCTCCACTACATCTTGCATATATCGATATTTGTGCCAAAAAGTACAAAATGACATCAAGTTTCCATGTCACGACATAAGATATCTAATCTTTGGCCTTCCATATACTGGAAACGTTCTGACTCGGCCCTTCAGTTGCATTCTGAAGGCTATAAGAGCACAATTTCGAGCTATGGAAAAAGACAGAGCCAGCATTCAACTTCGAGAGAAAATTTACTCTGGAGAAATTACTTCTTATTGAGTCTGCATCCCTTTGTCTCTCAAGTTTGAACACAATTTTCAACCCCCAAGCTCTTCCCTTGTTGTCAAGAGGATCTTATTCTCTCTTTGCTATGACCTTTCCTTTGGTGGAGGATTGAAGTGGTGGAGAACCAGTTGGAAGGAACTCGGTTTCTTGGTTTCGAACCGTGCCGACACAGAAGTTTGCAATGTTAATGCTTCTGTTGATCAATTATTAATAGAAATACTCCTTTCCTTTCCTATCAATATCTTGAAAATATATTATTATTATCCATGGGCATGTTTTTAATGTTTATTAATGGATTGTGCTATCTGATGTGCTAACTCATTTTATATATTGTCACTATATACTTGCGTAGCTTGTTTGTTGAGAACTTCTTGCAGGTGTAAATCTTTGGGTCAAAGTTCTCAACAGTGGAATGATATCAAACGATTAGATTGAGGTAGGCTTCTTCCTTGTATTTCACATTAGCTTATATAGCGAATGTTGGAATTGAGTTGATTTCTGGAGTCATACCTGTCTGTTTTTCTTTACCCTTGGCCATAGAGAGTTTTTCCCTTGTAACACTCCTTTCCATAAGAATGATATCATGGGCATAACGAAGAAGATTGATGACTATACTAGTGAGATTAGGGCTGACAGAACCTACTTTTTCCAAGCATTCTTCTAACTTGTCAATGTATATGCCAAAAAGGGTAGGGGACAAGGGACAACCTTGTTTGACTCTGATATTGAATTTAATATCTTTTGACCACCCCTGAGTATTTTTAAACATAGCAATAAAATTCTCATACACCCTTATTGTAGAAACCCTCAACTCAAGAGGCACTTTTATCTCTTCCAACCTATTCCAAAGGTTTTTCCCATGAACCATGTCAAACGATTTTCTAAAGTCAACAAAACAACAAAAAATATTGGTTTTATTATTGCGAAATTCCTCTCCAATGATCCTAAAGGTAACAAGATGGTCCACAGTTGAAACATATCTCCTAAACCCAACCTGGCCTTTATCTCTTTTACCGTGAATTTCTAGCCAAAGGATAATCTTCTTTTCCAAAACAATTCGATAAATCTTGGCTAAAATAAGGCTAATCACAATGGTCCTATAATTAGAGGGAATGTTTCTATCCCCGTTTTTAAAAATAGTAACAATGAAGCTTTTCGTCCAAGGTTTAGGGAAGCCCTGCTTTATTGCTAAATTGAAGATCTTGTGTATGTGAGGGATAAGGATTGTCCCTCCGATTTTAAAAATTTCATCTCGGTAGTCTTCAATGTCCTTAGTTTTCCCATTTGCGAGCCGCTTAACCCCTAACTCTATGTCATACAAAGAAAAAAATTCTTCCTTTATAGGGACAATAGGAATGGTGCCCATGGAATTAGGGAACTCGTAAAGACTTTTAAGGTAGGAATTCCAGGTCCCTAAGGGAATCCTATTATTTTCTTTAGTATTCTAGGTACGTATTGATTTTATCTAGTTTTAACGACTCATTAGAAGCATCCCTAAGGAATTTCCTAACAGTTTTACATTCTTTATTGTACCAAGGGTTGGTCATTCTATTATTCCTTTTATAGGACACCTCGATAGAGAACTTGTTAATAGAAGTGGAAAGGGTAGTTGTAAAATTATGATAGAGTTCTTCAATGTTGTCCTTATAATTTAGGAGATTTAATTTACTACTTAAATCCTTTAACAAAATGTCAAATTTACTTTTTTCAAAGCACAAATTCCTCTGATTATCAGAATTTTTTTCAATGGTGCTCCTATGCATGGAAAATTTTAGAGTTAGGGTTAAAAGTTTATGATTAGAGTCAATCTCATAGTCACTTAAAAGGTCAAAAGTTGTTATTTTGTTGGAAATGGGGATATCAAATATCACATAATATACAACACTACTACCTATCCCATGAATACAGGTCATCTGGTTGGAGTTTTTTCCACTTCATTACTCTATTGCAAAGCTTGACCAACTCAGTACCAAACAAATCTCAATTAGGTCGTTAGAGCCTCTTTTGTAGCTATTAGATAAAACAATGTCCTCATCTATCCATAAAGGATCATGGTTGGGGTCATTACTTAAAAGAGTAGCTTGTTTTGTTGCAGTACTTGCATTAAAGTCTCCTAGCAGGAGGATATTACCTTCATTTTCAAATTATAAACATCTTGTTCTAAATTATTATAGGGACAATTTTTATCTAGATTATTTTTCTTATAAAAAATAGAATTAATAGGTGCAAAATAACAAATTTCTATATACATCTTCTTAGCATCGGTGTTTAAAGATTCTATCCAAATGTATTGATTAAGAGGCTCAATCTTATGAAGTTGAATGTGAGGAGAAATGTTCTTTCTAATATAACAGTCTATGCCTCCTATCCCTCTACGGTGGGATTTTTTGTTCCATGCCAACCACAAGACAAATCCTTCAATGTTAGGGACCTTAGAATCCTCATGCTCCCAAGTTTCTGCTAGACAGATAATATCAATATCACTTGAGATCCAACTTATCATAGGACCTTTGCGCCATGGAAAGCCATGACAATTCCAAAAAACGATCACGAGTGTCCTAAATTCCTATTTATTATTATCATTCTGGTCTCTATTCCTAACAATAACTTTTTGATTTCTAATTATTGCCCATTTTCCTTCCTTCCTGGATTCTTTTACCTTTTGAACTTCCTTCCTTAATTTAGCTTGGTCTTCGAAAATTAGGTCTTCATTTATAAATATTCTTGACCCTTTTAAGCTCTAAGATTTACTAAGTATGTTATATTTATGGTCATTAAAAATCACTTTGACATGAATCAACCTATATTTGTGATCAATTATATTTCCTAACCCCTTTACTTCTATGAGGTAAGTTGTATCAATTTTTGATTTATTTTTTAATTCTTCTTTTACTATTGCTAGCGTATCCTCCTCTTGTTGTTATTTTATACCAAAAATTATGAGGTTCAAGGCTCTTTTGTTATGCTCATGGTCCAGTTCGATTAGCTTATTTATTTTCTCTTTGACGGGTTTCATATCCAATTTGTTTTCCGTATTACTGAGAGTCAAATTGTTGGTTAGTTTTTCTTCTAGCTCTTTAATCCTATCTCTAAAGTTGTGATTTTCGTCAACCCCTCCTTCTTGGGTTGATTGTTTATGTTTTTCCATTTCTTGAATTCTATCCTTCATTGTTTGAAATTCACTCTTGAACCCTAAGAATCTATCCTCTATTTGAGTTTGAATGATATCTTTAATTTGTTTTTATCAATCATTGCCTCTAGCTCTATTTGGAGTTTTACCTCTCATTCTTCACTCATTTTTTCTAATGTTTCTAACTCTATTTGGATTTTGGCATCTCTCTCTTCTCTTCTTCTTTCTACTGCTTCCATATAATCATAAAGGATCTCTAGGGTGATTTTGAAGGGCCTCCCCTTGTCAGGATGAGTTTTTGGAATAGGTGGTGGAGTGATCATATTGAAAAGAAGAGAAAAAAGATATAACAATAATTATTATGGATTGACTTTATCTCTCAAAGCAACTTTTACATATGAAACTTAAAATAATAAAAAATTATTTAATTATTATTTAGTAATTCATTAATAATAATTAATTACTCAATTATTAATTAAAATTAATAATGAATAATGAATAATAAATAATAAATTAAATATTAATTAATCAAAAATAAAATAATACATACCATAATAAAATAATAAAGTAAATAATAATAACAATAAAGTGTTAGATGTAATAATAATAAAATAATACTAAACTAAACACAAACAAATAATATAACATATATATAATAATACAAAAATACATTAATAATATATTAATGTATTAATATTACATAAATTTACAAAAGAATTAATATATTTGTTAAAAAATATATTAACCTTTTATTAATTAATGTATTAAAAGATAAAGAATTAATAATATATTAAAGTATTCATGTAATATAATAATGTAATATGTTAATAAATAAATATCTTAATAGTATATTGTAAAAATATGTTCATAGATTATATATTCATAAATTTGTAAAACAAATAAATAATAAAACTTATTAATTAATTAACAAAGTAAAACATTAATAATAATATATTAATTAATTAACACGTTAATATAATGTATAAATTAAGTATCAATATATTAATTCATAATGTAATGTATTACTGTAACATGTTAATTAATAAATACTTTAGTAATATATTGCATTAATTAATTTATACATTAAGATATTGCAATAATCAAGCAAAAACAAAGAAATACTATAACCTATTAATTAATTAATAAAGTAAAACATTTTTTGTGGTGATGAAGATGATTAAGAGAAGATTTCCAAGATCACCATACTTTTGTTG
>JASDQU010010008.1:158541-177766 GCA_032191745.1 Picea mariana | reverse complement strand
TCATAGATGTGTGAGTTAAGGATGATTATGGTTTGATATTATTTATAATTGTGCACAAAAATTCATGAGTCAAATGAGCTAAAGGAATAGGAACATAATTTAGAACTAGGAGTAATCATTAAATTTATAACTAGGGGTAATCATCTTTGAGAGAATTTTAATATCTAGAACTAGGGGTAATCATCTTTGAGAGAATTTTAATATCTAGAAGTGGTACAATAACTTATGTAACAATATTGCATGTCCTTTTTTTAATCTAAATGATAACTTATAAATGTCCTGAGGGTTGGCATGGTGGGAGGTAGCTAAAAAGGGGATTAATTAGTCATTTGCATATTTTATTTGGGCTATGCAATACTTGCGGGTATCATTCATGCTATAGAATGGGTGAGCTTATTGATCGATCTTGTTTATTCATCATTCAATCCAATTGCAAGGAAACATCCATGATATCCTTTCTTATACATTAACATCTTTGAAAAATAAAGAACACTCATTATCTTAAAAGTATGTGTTTACTATACAAGAACTAACTTCCCATGGATTTGAACCCGCGCATTGTAACTTGCTACTGCTAGGGTTACCGCAGCCATGGAGGATCAAGGCTTGCCTTAGGCCTCCTCTCCTCCCCCCCTCCTCCGCCATCGCTAAACACAGTTGCCTTCAGCTCGTTGATTGCCTCTCTACCCAAGAAGAAGAAGGCTGAAGTCTCGAAGTTCATCAAAAGATTGGAAGAAATGTCAGCAGTGTCTCTCCCATCGTATGGTCCTATTTAGTTTGCCTTGACAATGTCTAAGCGAGCGCTTGTGAGGTAGTTCACTGGCCTGTGGCCATCTGCCAAAGCCACGAAAGCCTGGGTGATAAAAACTGGAAGCCAATGATTAACTAGAATGTCACCTCTTATTTCTCGGGCAAAGGTTATTTCTTATTTGAATTCACCTCCAAAGAGGATAAGGAGCTGATCTTCAGGAATGGCCCATATTTTATGGGACCTCAAGGGTTGTATCTGAATAAGTGGACTCCAGAATTCGACCCAGCAGAGGGTGTTCCTTTAGCAGTTCCAGTGTGGGTCAGATTGCCTAATCCCCCAATGCATTGCTAGAACTGGGTCTCTTTGAAACACATAGGGGATGCGCTGGGAAAATTTATTGACGGGGCAAACAATAAAGATCAATATGAATGTGCTCAAATCTGTGTGGAGGTGGATCTTGAAGTAGGGCTACCAGAAGCTATCAAAATTAATGTCGGAAGCTAGTCTCATATTCAGAAACTGGATTATCAACAACTTCCATTTAAGTGTCAGGGGTGTCACGAATACGGCCACTTTACCAGAAATTGCCCAAATAAGAGTGAGGAGGATAAGGAGAAAGAGGAAGGATGGAAGCATGCCAAGAGGTCCAAATCTAACCCAAAGGCCTCTAATCCGGCAGGACATGAAAAGGGCAAAGGAAACCAATCCAAAGGTAACAACACGTCTCAGAAAAACCTCCCTCCAAAATATTCAAGAAACATGTTCGGGGCCCTTGGCTTAGTTTCACAAGAAATCCCTGAAGTGGAGCCACCTCAGAGGGAGAATACAGAGATTGCAAGGACTGAAGACAAGGAGTCTACTGAGGTTGCAGTGACAAAGGATTCAAGGCAGGGGGAAGAGAAACAAAAAGATCCAAAGATAAGCACACACTGAGTGATGTGGAAAGCCAAGGCTCAGAAGAATCTAAGGAGGAAGGAGAGATAGGAGACTCTCAATCCACAGTCAGAAGGTCAGAAAGGGGAAGGATGTCAACAAAGGAGAAGAGAGAGAAAGAAACATACAAAGACAAAGTACAGGGAAGCCAGCCTACTTTGGAAAATTTGTTGGCTAAACCCCCAAAGATGGCAAGGAACCAGGGACAGGGCCCCAAGGGAGGCCCTCACTCTCATAAAAATAAATAATGAAGGTGATCTCCTGAAACTGCAGAGGTTTGGGGAGTAAGATGAAACAAGAATCCATGAGGAACCTAATCATGATAGAAAACCCAGACATAATGCTAGTCCATGAGACAAAATTGGAGGAAAATGACTTCCTTCAAAGCAACAAAATTTTTTGGAATAAAGGTGGGACAAAGGCTGCCTCAGCCAAAGGGGCCTCGGGAGGTCTGGGAATTCTTTGGAATGCTTCCAAACTCAATATGGTAGCTGAAAAGAAAAATGTTCATTGGTTGTTCACAAAGTTTCAACATCAAGAATCGAAGGAGGTTTTCCGTCTCTTCAATGTATACGTTCTGGTAAATGCAGGGGAAAAGAAATGTTGTTGGGACTCTCTGAGAGACATGGCGGATGGGGAGGAGATGGAAAACATTCTAATTGCAGGAGATCTTAACATTTCCCTTAGCCAGGGTGAAAAACGAGGGGGATGTACTGTGAGAGATATGGCTTGAGAGTGGGTGGAGGATCTCATTCATGACTGGGATCTACTCGACATCAAGCCTTGCCAAGGTAAGTATACCTAGTCAAATAAACGGGTAGGCTCTGGGCAGATTGCTACTAGATTAGATAGGTTTCTCATTCAAAGTTCCTACCTCCTTCAGGGCCTTGATGCAAAGATGAGTATTCTTACTAGTAGCACTTTGGATCATAAACCCATAAAGCTAGTTCTCTCATCCCAAAGGAATTTAGGCCCTATCCCCTTTCAATTTAGTCCCCTCTAGATAAATCAAAAGGACTTCTTGGAGAGGGTTGAAGAAATATGGAAGATTCTTGTCATGGGTTCCCCATTCTTCGTTTGGGAGGAGAAGTTGAGAAGAGTGAAAATAGCTTTGAAAAGTTGGGCTAAAACCATCCCTAGTCCTGTAGAAGAAAGAAATCAAGCCCAATCAGCTCTTGAGAATCATCAAGACTACATGGAAGAGGCAGAAATATTGAGTGAGTCTTTAAAAAGGGAGGAAGAGTTACAAAAAAAATTTCAGAACGCATGTAGATAGGAGGAGGAATACTGGAGGCAAAAATCCAGAAGCCTTTGGTTGAAATATGGAGACAAAAACACATCATTTTTCCACAAGCAAGCCCAAGCTAGGAGAGGTTACAATTCCATTTCATAAATTAAGGATGAAACCCAAAATTATGGTGATTTTCCAAGCATTAAAAAGGTTGCCTTCAACCATTTTAAAAGTCTTTTCAGTGAAGAAGAGGTGCAGGGATGTAGCGACAAGTTTCTAGATGAGATACCTTCTAAAATAACATCTAGAATGAATTAGAAGTTAGAGGCTAATGTCACTAGGAAAGAAATAAAGGCTTCCTTGTTTTCCATGAGTCCAGATAAATCCCTAGGCCTGGATGGGTTCACAACAAACTTTATCCAAGTATGTTGGCAGATTGTGAAAAAAGATTTACATAAAATGATTCTAAAATCCCAAGACTGTAAGAAAATTGGGGGCAGCACGAACTYTSCTTTTCTWGCCCTCATTCCGAAAGAAAAGGGTGCAAATTCCTTCAATAGGTTCYGGCCCATTTYCYTGTGCAACATTGGATACAAGATCATAACAAAGGTGATTGCCAGCAGATTGAAAGGGATTCTTTTAGACCTCATTGTGGAGAACCAAGGGGGCTTTGTTCAAGGAAGGAAAATCATGGATAATATAATCTTAGTCCAAGAGGCGATACACTCAATTCTGAAGAGAAAAGAAAAAGGTATGATGGTTAAGCTTGATTTTGCAAATGCGTTTGATAGGGTTAGGCATTCATTTATGTTCGAAGTCTTACATAAGTTTGGTTTTGGGTCTGTTTTCATTAGTTGGATCAGAGCCTGCATTTTCGAGCCATGGATTGCTCCATTGGTGAATGGGAGAGCATTAGACTTTTTTAAAGCCTCAAGAGGGCTAAGGCAAGGATGCCCACTCTCCCCCTTGCTCTTTGTCCTCCAAGCCTTTGCCTTAAGCTTTATCCTAGAAAAAAGAAGATCAAATCATGATATTTTGGGCCTTCAAATTGTAAGAGGAGTAAAAGAAATCAATCATGCCTTATTTGCAGATGATTCCCTACTACTTGGGACAGCTTCTGTTCACACTACCTATTAGTTTAAATTGGTGGTGGATGAGTTTTGCGTTGCCTCAAGCAGTAGATTGAATACTGGGAAGTGTCACTTTTATGGTTGGAATATGTTTCAAACCGAACTGATTGCTATTGCCAGATGTTGGGGCTTTGCTAGTTCCAATCAATGGACGTCTTTCAAGTATTTATGGTTTCCTATCTTTTAGAAAAATCCTTCAGGTAAGGATTGGATTCCCCTCCTTGACAAGTTTAAAAATAAATTGCAGGCTTGGGGTTTTTCTTGGCTGAATCTTGCAGGGAAGACTGTGCTCATCAAGTCGTTCTTGAACAGTCTCCCAACCTACCAAGCATCGCTTATGCTAGCTCCACTTGGAATTCTCAGAAAAATGGAAGGCTTAATAAGAGGCTTCTTTTGGAAAGGTGGAAAAAAAAACAAAAATAGACCGTCGCTTGTCAATTTGGACAAAGTCACCAAGCCAATTTTAGAGGGAGGTCTAAACTTCAAAGACTTGAGATTGAAAAATTTAGCGTTGGGAGCCAAAATCCTTTGGAGGCAAGTTGCCCCTAAGGCTGGTTGGTCTCAGCGTGTTCTCTAGAAGAAGTACTTCACTAGGCCAAGAAAACACTGCCTGGACAGACCTGTTCAATTCGCTAATGTATCGCAAATCCACAAGTTGTGCGTATAGGCCCAAGCGCTCATACATGACAACTTGTATTGGGTCCCAGGGAATGGGAAAACTATAGACCTTTGGGAGGGTCGCATAATGAATGATGTACCCCTAGTGGACGTTCACGAGCTTCAAGAATTGTGTTGTTGGATGAAGAACGCAGGTTTGGTCTCTATGTGGGACATCTCTACTTGGAAAGACAAAGTCTGGTTGGAGTGAATGAAGCCAAATTTTCCGAGTGATATTGAAAACGCATGGCTAGAGCTTCGGTCCAGGCTTAAAGGGAAGGCTCCAACACATGAAGAGAAGCATGATCAGAGAGGCTGGGGGTCATATTCCGGTGCTTACTCTGTGGCACAAGGTTATAAAATGATGTGAGCAATTCCTTATGCTCCTCCATGCCCAGCACTGTGGAAAGGTCTTTGGAAACAAAAATGTATTCCCAAAATTGACATGTTCAATTGGTTGTTATGCCACAATCGTGTGCTTACAGCAGACAATCTCATGAGGAAAGGCTTCCATGGCCTTTCTAGATGCTCATTGTGTTTGGCAAATGAAGAAAACGCCCAACATATAATGTTGGATTGCAGTTTCACATTAGAAGTCTAGGACGAAGTGTTGAGCCATTGGTCTGCAGACATAACACTCCCATCCTCCATTTTCGATCTGCATGCTAATTGGTTGCACCGTTACCCTGGACAGCTCCCAAATAACAATTGGTTTAAGGCTGGTTGGCTGGTTTTACCAAAGATGGTCTACTGGCAAATTTGGTTGGAGCGAAATAGGAGGATTTTCCAGGGGAAAATGCATAATGAAAAAGTGATCATGACTATGATAAAAACCACTCTCAAAGAATTTCTAAGTGAGCATGTGAGGAATCTCACCGATAAAAACCTCTCCCCTCATGAGGTGGAGTGGGGTGGATTGTTGGGATTACAGCTCCTCAATGCANGCATATTTCCAAGAGGAAAAGAAAAAACACTGGCAGATTAGAATGTCAGAAGAGAACTTCAGCAATTGGAATAAGGAAATGGCTTGCTACTCTTTGTTCTTTGAAGGGGTGGAAAAAGCTAATCTGGGGAATGCAGGTGCAGGTGGATTCATCAAGAATATGGAGGGTCAAATTGAGCACATGTACGCATGGGGACTAGGCCAAGACACCAATACCCAAGCAGAGGCGATGGAGCTGCTGCAAGGTCTCAAGGTATTGCAAAAGGTGGGCATCAAGGAAGAAAAGATCATTGGTGATTCTCAGACTCTCATAAAAATGCTAGTGGAAAATTCAAGTCCGAAGGATCTTCGACTAACTAGATTGATGACGAGAATTAAAAAGCTTGCTAGCTCCTTTCAAAAGTTAAGCTTCTTCCATGTTTTGCGGAACAACAACAAAGAGGCAGATGCGAAAGCAAATAGAGCAGCTCTTCTTCCCGTGGGAACTCTATTATGGGATAAGAAGGAAAATTGGGATCCAATTCCGTAGTAGTGTTGTTATGTTTTATTGTCTATTGCTTCAACAGTTTGTATGTGTCTTTAAGTTAGGGGAAATCTCGTCGTTAATGTGGATTTTGGAATCTAAGAAGATTCAATATGTCAGAATTAGAGATGGGTGGATTCTGTTTATGGGGGAATATTGGGAGATGTCCCGAGAATTTTGAAAGCATGTAAATGGGCATTTATGCCGAGAATTTTAATACCAAAACATGACCGTTTCTGTAAAAAAAAAAGTATGTGTTTACTAAACAATTTTGAATCAACTAAATCATGATGAATTCAATAGTCTAACAACCATGGTATTGATTAACATCGAAAAGATTTTTTTTGATAATTTATAACATCAATGATATCCTTTCTTATACATTAACATCTTTGAAAAATAAAGAACACTTATTATCTTAGAAGTATGTGTTTACTAAACAATTTTGAATCAAATAAATCATGATGAATTCAATAGTCTAACAACCATGGTATTGATTAACATCGAAAAGAGTTTTTTTTAATAATTTTATAACTAATGCTTCAAATAACTAATGCTTAAATAACATCTTTGAAAAATAAAGAACACTTATTATCTTAGAAGTATGTGTTTACTAAACAATTTTGAATCAAATAAATCATGATGAATTCAATAGTCTAACAACCATGGTATTGATTAACATCGAAAAGAGTTTTTTTTAATAATTTTATAACTAATGCTTCACTATAAAAAGGTAACTTTCGAACACCCTTTAGGTTCTCGTTTGGCAATGTATCCCACAATCGCTAAATTCATTGAGATGATAACTAGTTTAAAAGATATTGTTGCTAAATTCATTGAGATAATAACAAAGAAGCCTATTTCAACAGATATTATGTTGAAAAGGAAAAATAAGAATAAAAAGCAAATGAAGACGAAGATGATTTAGAATGAGCAACAAAACCTACAAAACTTTCCATGGAATAAGGGCTACAATAATGCTAAATGCTAACGTGTGAGGTAAAATGGTGGAGTAAAAAACTTATCGTTGTGTGAAAGTGATTTAATAAAGAAAAGACCACCGAATCAATTCATATGTCGATGTGGTGGAACTGCAAATGTTGGTAGAAGTATGTTGGTCATGGATGGTGGGTGGTTGGGAATCCGGAAAGATACTAAAATTAAACGTGTATTTAAACGTGTATTTATAGTAAAACATCCTAAAATTTAAAATGTTTTCCTCTTCTATTTTAGTGGTTAAATTTTATGGGTATTCGATGTTTTTGGCTTAGAATTTTTAAAATCTACACATCAATGATGATTTCTAGTTAATTTTAAAATTGTCAAATCGACAAGTTCTAGTTAATTTTAAAACCATCAAATTGACGAGTGGATTAAAAATTTAACTGTATCCATTTTTGTATAGATATTTTTAAGATATATACGTCATATATGTTTATGACTCCGAATAAGAAACTATAAGCATTTTCAAATTGGATTGCAGAAAATAAAATAAGTCAGGCTGAGACTTCTACTCTCCAAGATGAGACTCTCAGATAAGCATAGACGACGCCCATGGTGCTGAAACTTTAAGATGAGATTGTGAGGTTAATGTTGGCTAAGACTTCAACTCTCCAAAATAAGACTCTCAGATAAGCATAGACTATGCCCACAATGTTGAGACTTCGAGATGAGACTATAGGATATACATAGACTATGCCCATAGTTAATCTTTGGGTGTGTTAGAAAAAACCCATCTCCGTGAAAACTCACATCATGCAAATTGCAATCCTGCACCATGCATGCAGACTCACATCATGTAAATTGCAATCCAGCATTGTGCACATTAAATACTGAAACCTAAAGGTTGAGACTCATGGAGCTCATAGGTATGCTATATAAAAGACCAACATATGGGGAAAGAGTAGTCAAATTGAAGAATATTTTTGTTATCGAATAGAAATAATATAACCGACTTTTCTTGTTCATGGGTGAAATAGATATTTGTGTTTGATTTTGAGAGTTTTTGCGTTGTTTCTTTAGTGTTGGTAGTAGAGGATATTGAAGTCTCAAGGTAATACAAGCCATCATTAAAGGGTAAGACAAGAGGGCTTGCCTTAATCAAAACAATTAGGAGGATATTGAAGGTTTTAATGGAATATGTTTGGAAGCACATAGCCTACTTAGGAATATTTGACACACATAAATCATATAGCCATGGTGAAGATAGTAGACCACCTATGCTACTACCCGATGATTTAAAATCAAGCCACCCTGTCCCATTCTTGATTGGTGTGACTATTGGCTAGACTATCTTTGTACCATTGGACATGTCTCTGTAGAAATGTATTATAGAATTGTTGTTATTATATAAGCAACAAAAACACATATAATACATATTATTTAAATGACAAGCAAAAATAAAAATAACACTAGTTTCGAAAAAAAACCCATCATAAAAAATTTACTTGATAAACAAAAGTGCCCATCAAATTTATACCATTCTATAATGTTTGTAAACCGTGAGAAACTCATCGTATGAGATCCTATAAAGCAGGGGAATCTGAAAGTATACAAACTCAAAGATAAGAGAAACCTACAAACTTTTCCATGGAATAAGAGTTGGTCAACAACGAGACGTAACATGCACAAATATATGTGCACATCAGTGATTTAACAAATAGAAAACCTCCACGTGTTGGCGTCTGCGAATCCATTTATATGACAATTAAGGGTAAGAGGTGGAGAGAATCACATACAATTATCAAACAGAGTGTAGAAGTCTATGGTTGACCGAGCACACTTTAAAAAAGAGAAAATCTCCACATGTCGGCTTCACCGAATCCATTTATATAACAATTGGGTAAGACGTGGAGAGGATCATATACAAATGTCAAACAGAGTGCACAAAGGATTATGAGATGTGTTAAATCATCTACATATGCCGTATTGATTAATGGAGGGACTACATATTTTTTCCAGGGTGGAAGGGGTTTAAGACAAGGTTTCCCCTTGTCCCCTATGTTTTTCATTTTAGTGATGGAGGGTCTCAGTTTACTCCTTAAACAGGCATGGGCTGAAAGAAAGTTGACGGGAGTCAAGGTCTCCAGGTTAATAAATATCCTCAATTTTTTTTTTTTGGACGATGTACTTATCATGACTAAAGCACCAGTGCAAGAATAGAAGGAGATCACCTCCACACTTACTTCTTTCTGTAGGGCGTCCGGACTGATTGCAAATCATTAGAAGTCAACCTTACACTTTTTTGGGATTTAGCAGGAGGAAGTAGATACTTTCAAGGAAATCTTTCCCTTTAAATTCGTAGATCTATTTGATGGTTTTAGATATCTGGGCTTCTTTCTCAAGCCTGTAAACTATAAGGTTGAATATTGGCGATGGCTAATCGCTAAATTTGAGAAAAGGATCAACCGCTGATGTAATCGGTGGCTCTCTTTAGGAGGTCAATTTGTGCTTATAAAGGCGGTGCTAGAGAGCATGAATGTATATTGGATGGCAATGGAAAGTATTCCTTTGACAATTCTAAATAGAATCAGACAACTAATGTTCAATTTCCTTTGGTCAGGTAGTAGGATTAAGGATCATATACATCTTTGCAAATGGGAGAGCATTGAAAAACTGAAGATCTTTGGAAGTTGGGGGATTAGGAACATTTACCTGTTTAGTAGATCTCTGGCAGTGCACACCTTTTGGTGAGTTTTGATGAAGAACGACATCTGGCACAAGGTCATAAAGGATAAATACCTTCCCTTTAGCTCAGTGATTGCTTGGCTGAGATCGACCACTATTAGGACACAAAATGCCTCATAGACCTGGAGAAACCTGGTCAAGTCAATACATTTTATTACTCACTGGTTAAGTTGGAGTCCTAGATTTGGACACTCAGTAATTGTTGGTAAGGACGAGATATTGGGTCTCTAAAAAATTTCTCTCCTCTCTCCCGAACTCTTAATTTCATTAAAGCAAAGAATACTTTACTTTCTTTATCATGCCAGAGGAGGGGACCGATCTAGAATGATTTGTGCCCAGTGGAAAACATGTGAAGAGCTCGGTCTCAGTGGAGATCAGGCAATTGAATGGGACTATTATTGTAGGGCTCTGATTTACTCAAGGGTACATCTACATGACAAATCTGATGTTCTTTTTTGGAACGGAGGAGACACATCGAGCACACTCACTACCAGGAATGTCTATTTTGCGCTAGCATCCAAATTTTGTACAAAAAAAATTGTGGTTGGCGTTGCAACATGTGGTCTTGGGATCTTGCTCCTAAATTGAAACTCTTTACTTGGTTATTAGTAGAAAACAAAATTATTACTTGGGATAACTTGCAAAGAAGAGGTTGGGCAAGACCTAGCATTTGATACCATTGCCTAAATCAGCCAGAGACTACTATGCATCTAATGGTCACTTGCAGTTTTGCTGAGCAGGCATGGTCTAGAATAAAAAAAGTCCTAAATTTAAAAAATGTTTGGACAGGTTCCTCATTGCACATATGTTTCGAAAGTTGGACAAGACATTGCACTTCACATCCTATGTTGCCTTCCCTCACTAGTTGGCACTTGTGGCTAGAGAGAAATGAAGTTTTATTTCAAGGGAGAAGGCCATCTATCCACTCGGTTATGCGCAGGACTCTTGGAGGACTTGGAAGTTCCAGGAATAATCAGAAAGTAGTAGTTATCAGAGATACAATTACAATTGTTCAAGAGGGAGCCACAACTAGATAGTTTGACGGTGCTTCTCAGTCAAATGGTCAACAAAGCGAAGATCGAAGGGTCCTTAGGATTAATGAACATACAAGTTACAAGTGGACTTTCAATTGTAGAATGGGTACCAATATGAAGGCTGAACTTTTGGGAGTGTGGGATTTATTATCGCTGGCTTCGAGGCTGCATATCCTTGAACTTCAAGTTTTTGGAGACTTGGGGATCATAATAGACTGGCTTAATCATAAAGGTAATCTATAGGTATTCACTCTGGAGTGTTGGAAGGATAGAATCAGAGATATATGCAAAGCTTTCAGGCCTATCAGTTTCTCACACATATACAGAGAAAACAGTAAGCAAACAGATGAGCTATCCAAAAAGGCTTTAAAGATACAAGAAGGAAAAATAGTATACAACTAGTGGGAAGAGAGGCATGAGGGCCCGACTCACTTCTTAAATCTCTATTGATTTAATTGGTGATTTTTGGTTGAGTTGATTAGAACTTTTTTTTTCTTTTGGTTTTTTGTGAGTTGTTTAGAAGGTCTTAGATTTTATTTTGGACCTTCTTAGTCAGTTTTTCCTGTTATAACCATAGCGGGATTCTGATCTGATCTTGTTTCACTTTTATTCACTTTTGAGTTTAGGGTATGTCTTAGAGATTATCTAGTTTTGATTTTCTGGATGTAATGCAGACTGAAAATTTTATATAAATATAAGAGCAATTTTCTGTTGGAAAAAAAGTTTGTTTCTGACTGATCACACTTTAAAAAGGAGAAAATCTCCATGTGTCGGCTTCACCGAATCCACTTGTCAATCGGAATGCACAAGTATGTTGCTAATCCATCACACTTTAAAAATGTGTAGTCTAAACATTTGAGGTTTTTGAGTTTTTACAGACATATTTTCCAAATAATTTTTATTGAAATTAGATAAAAAAATTGTTGGAACTACAGATTTGAGTGATTGAGTCTGTATAATTCAAATTCCTTTGGGTTTTTTTTTAGATATTGAATCCATTTATGCATTCAAAAATGCAATTAGAATAACAGAAAATGACGATTTCACCAAAATCTGTTTCACCAGATTCCAATGAAAAAGTAAAAAAATAAAATGTTTAAACAACGCCCTTTAAAAAAAATCTCCATATATCGGATTCATTGAATCCATTTCAACATATGAAAATTATGGTTAAGAGGAGGAGAGGATCATATACAATTGTCAAACAGAGTGCAGAAGTCTATTGCTGACCAAGCACACTTTAAAAATGAGAGCATCTCCATGCGTCAGATTTAAAGTAAGAATCCATTTATATGACAATTATGGTTAAGAGGAGGAGCGGATCATATAACAGAGTGCAGAAGTCTGTTGCTGACGTAGCACACTTTAAAAAATAGAGCATCTCCATGTGTCAGACTTAAAGTATTATTGATGTTTGTCCATATTCAATGAATGTCGGACTTAAAGTATTAATGTTTGTCCATATTCAATGAATGTAGTTGGTAATAGATTTTTAAAAGTACACATATGTCTTAAAGTATCATGGTATTCAATATATAAAAGTTGGATATTTGTGAACTTGACCGAGCATAGTATAAAGTTTGATACTTGTTAACTTGTAAGAAAACATCACTAACCACTTTTGTCATCATCAACACCTTAAGCATGGTCAAACATGGTGTAATAGTTTAGATTAAGTTAATTGCGTAGTCAGCTTATTGTGTTTTTTGTTTTTATGTGCTTATTCATTCTATAGGATGTTGATGGGGTTTTGAAATTATAAGTGTTGTAATGAAAATGGTGGTCTAGAAAAATTCACAAAATTGTGATTTTTCATAGTTAAATTATGTGAAGTTGTTGGATGAAAGAGGTTATTTGCTACACGATTCAACATATCCTAAGGGTTCTTTTTCAAAAATATGTTTTTCGAAGAAAGGCATTTGTAGACTATTATAATAACTGGTAACCTAAAATGGTGTGTTGAAATAAGAGAAATCCAACGAAATAGGAAAATCTATGCTACATGGAATTAAATACATTGAGAGACAATGAAATGGGATGATTAACACTGAAACCTATGAATACAATTACTAGAAATGTTGCAAGAATGATGAGTAGATACTAATGTAGGAGCATGCTTGGGTAGTTGGCAATCCCACATCTCCCAAAAGATTTGAATTCAATTCTACCATTTTTCTTGAATTCAATTAGGAATTCCTAGTATTTAAGAAAGGGAAAGGGACCATAACCTACAAACCTAGGCATAAATCCAAGATGTTATTAGTTAGATTCTACATGTTAGTTGATGATGTGGGTCCTATGAACATGGTCAATTATGATCAACAAGAGATGATGTGGACCTAGTTGACATGGTCCATCATAATCAATGAACTTTAAGAGGTTCAAAGCCTATAAAAGAACCATTTGAACTCATTTGAAGGTTTTTTTAAGTAGTTAAATAGTGGATAGCTTGGGTAACTCAAGGAAGCAAGGAAATATAAGCATATGAGAAGGGGATCGCAAATCTAATAGTAGATTTGATGAAGTTGAGCCTATTGTTGTCCCCTCTTCAAAAAGGGGCCAAATGTCAAGGCATAGTGTGCAGGATGCACTTGCTCATGCCAATCTAGGCCTTTGAGCGAGTCCTTCGGCTAGGTGGGGTATCCTTAATCTTTCCTAAGGCCAGAGTTTTTATTTGTCACCTAAGAACAACTTATTAATATCTGAATCTTGGACTAGTGATCTGCAATTTAGATATGAAAAACACATGTAGTAAACTAAATGCATAGTGAAGAACAACAATTAGATAGTGTAGAGCATAGAAAAACAGATCATACATGAAATAGAGAAGAAGAATTAGAACAAAAAATAACCATCTATTCCATTGAGTGAGAGAGGAGTGGCTTTTATAAGCAAGGAAAATTTTTCCTTCTCGTTATTACCTATTTACAATTGAAGTTGTTGAAGCAAACTAAAGGTTTGCATAAGAAAATCACGAAAGTGAACTAAATGACTATAATGGAAATAGTTGAAGTAAACTAAAGGCTTGCAGTAGAAATTGTTGAAGTGAACTAAATGAATACTATAGAAATCTATAAAGCGAAATGCAACACTAATTATGGATTTCCCCCTCATCTTGAGTGGCCAAAGAAGTGGAACACACTTCCTAATGACCCAATTCCTCCCTGTTTAGATATGAAAGTGTCCCTACTTCCGTTAGAAAATGAGGGAAATTGTGATGCAATGTTGTTGTAGACATTTGTTTGGCCTGAGTTGGTGTATGTCCCTTTTGACCCATAATATATGAAAGATATTGTTGTTTGTGAGGTTTCTTGGTCTTGGAGTAAAGAATTTTATCAGCAACCAGAGGCGGTTGAACATCTGGAATGTTATCCATGAGATGTTAAATTGTTACTATTTCTTCAATGAGAGGTGGCTCAAATAGCTTGATATTGTTAACATTAAGCACATCACGGATGCCGAGTTTTGGAGGAAAGTCCAACCTATATGCATTCTCTCTAATGCGTTCTAGAACTGTGTAGGGCCATATCTGAGTGGATGCAACTTACGATGTTTCAATGTTTCCCTTTGAAGTGTTTACTGTTCAGTAACAGACACACACAATCTCCTGGCTGGAAGAACAATGGCGTGTGTTGCTTATCATGCCTCTGTTTCACATGGTATTGGGATGATTGTAAGGAAGTTGCTTCTTGAGTATGGCACTGAGCCGATATGTGGATAAAACACTGAGTTGATTGTTGTTCCTATTATTGATTTGCAGATCTAGGAGGAGAAAGAGTCTCTAAATGGTATGCCAACAAATGATCTCTTTGTTTAAGTACAACCCCACCGACGAACTGAAATGCATCATTCTCAATATCAAAGGGATGATTCCTATCTGGAAAGCAGAGAACCTATGCAGAGCATAATGCGATCTGAAGCTGAGCTTGAGGTCATGGGAAATGGAGTGTGCTGGCCATTGTGCCAAAATTTGTACTAGAGATGGATTTTATCCACTCCCTATTGTGTCTAGTATGAGTCCCACATGTGGAACTGATGTGTGTCCAAAATAGGATTTCTTCACCTGAATTGTATGTTCTTGTAGTATCTCAAGGATGTTATAGATGCATTGAAGATGTTCTTCCCAAGAATTACTAAATACCAAGATATTATTAAGATAAATGACCACGCACTTACCCAAATGACTTGTTGCATTCATGTGAACTTGACGATATCCAGTTGTTAAATCCATTTGTGTGAAGGAATAATCCCCTTGTAAGTGGTCCAACAAATACTCAATCCAGGGTAGGTGGTAGCAGTTCTTTGTAATGGCTTTATTACCCAAATGACTTGTTGCATTCATGTACACTTGATGGTATCCATTTGTTAAATCTATTTGTGTGAAGGAATAATCCCCTTGTAAGTGGTCCAACAAATCCTCAATTCAAGGTAGGGGGTAGCGGTTCTTTACAGTGGATTTATTAAGGGTGGGGTAGTTGGTCACTAGGAACCATTCTGAATCATCCTTGTTTGGGATAACAAAGATGGGGAATGCACATGATGACGATGAAGGTGGAAGTTGACCAATTGGGCATTCCATCTCAACAACCTCTTAAGGAGCGATGTGGTAGGATGGGATGTTGGGCAAAAAAGCACTAGGAATTAGATCAAGTGTGCGCTCAATAGAGCGATATGGGGGTAATCCCATGGGTTGGTTGAAGACATCTGTAAATAATTGGAGCAGGGGAGCCATGGCAGGGGGTACGAGGTTATTCCAATTGTCTGGATTAATGGTGTGAACTAAGCACAAAAAGATGCATTGGTTCATACTTACATGATTATTAGTCGCTTGGTCAGTAATAGGATGGGTGGATTTAAGAGAAGAAGAAGTAAGCACATAAGTGCGCCCCTAATGTTGCAAGTGGTATTGATGATATTTAGCATGATGGAAAATATGTCAAGCCTATTGGTAGGGAAGGCCAAGTAACAAATCAACACAATCAAGAGGAGATACATCACACACCACAATATCCTGGAAAGGGCCAGTCGCAAATGCATAGTGTTGGGAAATGGTGAGACGAGGGATTCCTTTTGTACCCAATTGAGCTAGTATGGGGTTGGGTGTGGAGTGGTGGGGAGGTTAAGGCATTGTACCAAGTTCTAGGCCATGAGGTTCTTTTGACTTGTGTTGTTCAAGATGAGAGTAGCCAATTCATTCTTAATCTAACAAGTATGGGTTGATTAGAGGTCACAAGGATTAGACAGGAGTCAACTTCGATAGGTTTGTCCAGAGAGGCCACTTCAGGGTGGTTAGGGGAATCTGGTTGAGTGACCTCTGCAAATAGATTCTTATTTGTGTGAATGTTCTTAAGTGCTCGAAAGTTTTCAGAAGCATGTGAGTTGGTCTTATGAAAGGTACACCGGGGCACATTTCTGGGTGTCGATGGGGAAGCAAGGGAAATGGGGAAATGCCCAGTATGTAAAGGACTGGCAATAGAAGGATCATATCGGGTTGGAGGAGAGATCATCCGAGGAGCCACTTTGCATTCCATGTCTAAGGCCCGAAGAAAAGCCTATTCCAATGAAGGACTTTAAAATAAATCAAATTCACGATGGAAAACCAATAAAAAACCAGAATTAAATTTAACAATCAATACCTCTTCTGGATCGGAAATGTGCAATTTGCAGAAGACATCGATGTAGCTCTGGACTGACTAGTTGGAGAGTTGTCGGAGGTGCAACCATTTAGTGAGTAGGTTATGGCGATATCCTGGGGGATAAAAGCGATCGCATAAGGCCTGACAAAAGTCTTCCCAAGAAGTGAGGCCTACAAGCGTTGGAGTTGTTGGTTCGCCTATCTCAATGACCAATGAAAATTTCTCAAGTTGTGTATCCCACCAAGATTGTGCAATGCCCACCAATTGAAGGTTGGTGATCTGAAGTTGCATGTCCTCTTCCATCTCAGGACATGTCATGAAGTAGGTGGAGAGACTATGGATCCAGGAATTGCCAGTCTTGCCATTCATTTGGCCTGAAAATTTCATCGGAAATTGAAAATGTGTATCGATTTGCATGGGTGTTGGAGCTCGTCACTACTGCAGACGAAGTAACTCATGAAGGGTGAGAGATAAATCTTGAATTGGGGAAGACACATTGGATGTTGAGTCCTCGGTGGATAGTTCTTTACGAGGCGACATGATTTTCATCCACCAACTGGTGCATCTTGAAGAGACGCCTCCTGGATGCTATGTGCACTGTCACAAAGCTGTGGGGCACACTGAAACTATGGAACGAGGGTGCATTGAAACGCTGAGAAGAGGGAACATTGAGAACTCTGAGTAGAGGGCGCACTGGAAAACCCTGAGAAGTGCACATTGAGATCCTGTGAAGAGGGATCACTAGAAAATCCCTTAGATGGGCACATTGAGACCTTGTGAAGAGGGCACACTAGAAAATCCTTGAGAAGGGTGCACTGGAAAATTCCTAAGAAGGGAATACAAGAAACCCTAAGAAGGGTGTGTAGAGAAATTTTGAGGAAGGTGTATGGAATCTCTGTGACGAGTGTTGCAAGATGAGACATGAACACACATAAACATTTTTTTTTTAACGGGTGGATGGCTTCCCATCTAATTCTTGATGTCGAAAAGAAGCGTGTCAAGATCTAGGCTATGATACCAATTGATCTGCAATTCATATATGAAAAACACGTGCAATAAACTAAAAGCGCAGTGAAGAACAACAATTAGATAGCGCAGAGCAGAGAAAAACAGAGCATACAGAAAATAGGGAAGAAGAATTAGAACATAAAATAACCATCAGTTCCATTGAGTGAGAGAGGAGAACCTTCTATAAGCAAGGCAACTTTTTCCTTCTCGTTATTAGTTGTTTACAATGGAAGTTGTTGAAGTGAACTAAATGCTTGCAATAGAAAATCATGGCAGTGAACTAAATGACTATAACGGAAATAGTTGAAGTAAACTAAAGGCTTGCAACAAGAATTGTTGAATTGAACTAAATGACTACAATAGAAATATCTGAAGCAAACTAAATGAATACAATGGAAATCTCTGAAGTGAATTGCCACACTAATTATGGAGATACTCCTCATCCTAAGTGGCCAAGGAAGTGGTGCGCACTTCTTGGTGGCCCAACTAGATTTATAATAGAGATCAATGGTGCATGGAATTAATATTTGCTATCTTTTTTAAAAGAAAAAATAAAGGGATGTTGAGTTATGGTTTCTTAGGGATGACTAAGGAGTCAAACAAGAGAATTTAATAGGTTTCAACCATAAGAATGATATGTTGAACTATGGGCATCATTATTTAGTTCTTCTTGAAAAATACTCAGAGAAAAATAAAAAATATATGTTGAGGAGGACAATGAAACTACTTTTCTAACACATATTCATTAAACAAAAAAACAAATAGCAAGGAAAGCATTGATCCACAGGTTTATTCAACACTACGTGAGACAAAAAATGAAAGGAAAAAACATCATTAACTTGCTTGAGTCTGTTATTCACTAGTGGAAACAACCTTGATTTTTTATTACACAATAAACCCAATAGTTCATTTATAAAATGATAGGTACAATGTTGGGGACTATAAAGTCTCAAGTTTGAAATAAACATGTCATTAATACAATAAGTGCACCAGGGGTTGGGGACTATAGAATCATTTTCCTAGGCCTCATTGCATCCCTTTACAAAGTCTATTACTTAGAAAAGGCTTACTAGGAGAATGAGAATGAAAGATAAGGGAAGTGGAAGAGGAAGAATGTTACTTGTTGTTACAAAATTGGTAATACACTAGGAAGATCCTCAATTTTTTATGGCCTCTTGCCTCTATTTCACCATCTTTTGTTATTGATTTGAACCTTTGATCCTCGTAAATGAGAAAAAAAAAATCTCTATTATAAACTGCTAGGAGGGAAACCTCAGCCCTAGAAATTAGGTTAGAATCCTTTGTTTCTCCACCAATGAGAATATTTCTGAACAACAAGATTTCTATTGGGGGGTTTGTTTTGAGGATTTAGAGGATCAACAGTATTGATTATCGAAGGTCGACGTTTCGAGTCCATATCAGGACCCATCATTGGGACATCTAAGCCTGGGTAAAGATAAATCTGAAGAGCGTAGATAAATAGTGAATTAGCGGGAGGTGGAGAAGTCTGAAGTCTAGGGTCGGCTCTAGAAATCTAGAAATGTTTTGAATGAAAGAGTTTAGGGTTCTAATAAATTATTAATTAAATAGTTTTAATAAAGTAGGAAATTTTTAATTTTAGTTTATCAATATAGGATTAAAGGAGAATTAGAGGGAGGGGTGATTAATACTACAAGGTTGTTTTTAATTTGT
>JASDQU010010008.1:122009-141151 GCA_032191745.1 Picea mariana | reverse complement strand
AATGAAGGGAAAGAGTGACCAACCCTTTCAGTCACTCCCTTAATGAAGGGAAAGAGCAACCAACCCTTTTCAGGTGCACCCTTAATGAAGAATAAGAGCGACCAAGTGAAAATTAGGCTAGAATCTCAGGGAATAAGTGGTGAATGTTGTTGGATTGGATAGGTGATCTCTAGGTAATAATGACCTAATGAGTAGGTGGAAAATAACATTATAACACCGACAACTGGGCCCACTAGGTGACATGCCAACACCTAGGAACCATGTATGTAGCTTAATAAGGCTATGGGATTTGTGCATTCATAAGGTTGATAGAATGGTAGATTTCATTGGGGTTTGGAGAGTAAAACAACAAGGAAAAACATCCTCGATGATTGTACAATGTGCCCAAGAGAAGCCAACACTACCCAAGGCACAAACAAGATTAGAACAACATTGGTCAATATTGAAGTCTTAATGGAAATGAGTATGGACAAAGGAAAGCAACGATTGAGTTGACCATCTCTAATAATTTCTTTGCTACTTTGCGTTATGGAAAGTCTCCTCCATCCATGCTACAACTGGATCTTCATGAAGAATCACTTCAATTATTTTGGGCTCAAAAGTAAGTGTAGAAGATAAATAAAATTTGTCCTTGAAAGTCTAATGTGCACTTTTCATTCATTGTTCAGATGTAAGGATAGCCTTACTCACCTCACCATCACCACTATCATCAATGCTATCATCCAATTTCAAATTTAGTGCTTGTGGAATTTGTGTTGCATTCCCAACTTTATATTCAAGGCAATATCCTTATTTGCTATATGTTATCACTTGAAGTTGTCAGGAGTCATATGTGTTTGTTGTTAATACCTGGGTATGTGTCTTTTCCCTGTCTCTCTCTCCCTCTCCCAGGACAAGTCTGAATTTTTCCCCTTCGACTGTTAAAGTCATTTTTTGTTTGCCCCTTTTTGTTTGAGCACCCTGTTCCCCTTGATGTCTTACTTGAAAGAAGTCTTGGCCCTAAGCCTCTCTGTTTTCCTCTAAGGATGAACACTCATCTCATTTTTTTCTGTTTTCCCGAGCTCACAACTAGTCATCTGAGTCTTTTCTCACGTAGGCCGCAGCCATGGACACAAAGAGAAACTTTCATAACAGTCCATTTCGGGCTTGAAATGCAAGCAACAGGCAAGTTTAATCTTTCAGCGACAAAGATTCTAGAAGCAGTTCAGATCAGTGGCTCACGGACATTCGAAATTTCAAAGTTGCACGAAGTATAGCGCTAGAGAAAAAGGTCCAAATTCCCAAGGCCCAGAGCGAGCATGAGTCATTGATATTGAGGGAGAAAGGTGGCATTCAATCCAAGTGTTTGGGGAAATGAGCTTCGAGAGTTTTGAAGTGAGACGTGTATGAAATTCCCGAAGAGTCAAAGCTCGGACTCCCGAAGCAATTGTGGACCGTTGATCTCAAAATCAACAGGGAGCCGTTGATCTTAGCGGCAGTGCCTCCAGAAGCCCCGAGATGCTAAAAGTCCCAAAGTGGATCTCAGTCGTCCGAATACAAAAGCCACGCATCATCAGATCTGTCACTTTGGGAGCTTTGCTTCGGGGGTTTTGAAATGAGAAACGCGTCGAGTTCCTGAAGAGCCGAATCCCGAACTCCCGAAATAATCTAAGTCATCCAAAGCAAGAAGACACATGGAGGCAGATCCCTCACTTCACAGTTCGGCGCTACGGAGAATCACGGAGGTCAAGCATTGAAAGGTCCCAAAGTCATGAATGGCTGAAGTGAAGGCCCGAAGTCCTGAAGTGTCGAAGTTGTCGAAGTGTCAAAGTTCTCGAAGTGCTGAAGCACGTGGCACCCTCATCAGGTGTAACATGTGGCACACTATCCAGGTCATTTGGTCATAACACATGTCACCCTTCTTTTCATGACACATCAAGAGATGTGACATCGTATGGCATCATTCCACCACATCCTCTAGACCATCAATCAGCGGGGACACGCCACAAAAATCCATGAGCTTCGAAGGAAAAATAAGTTTGAGATTTGATTTTCTCGAAGCCCGGAGACCCAAAGGAGATCTTAGCCGTCAGTCTGCAATAGCCACATGTCATCTGATCTAGTGATGCGGAGGATTTACTTGAAGGAGGATCCAAGGGACATGTGGCATAAATATGTGAACTCCAGATAAAGTTCCAAAGTAATTCTCGATCATTCGATTCAAGAGGAAACGCATCATCAAATCACCAGCTTCGGGTAAAAGCACTGAACACAGAAGAAGTTTGAGATTTGAAAGGTCCGAAGCCCGAATCACGAAGCAGATATCGACGATCGATTCAAAAAGGGAAGATCTGATCCATTGATTTGAAGGGGGAATATCTGAGCCACTAATCATAAATCCTCATCATAGATCGCAAGATCAATGGCCGTGGTCCATTGCGATGACGCAACATACTCAGGCAATAATTTTCTTGAGTGGTCCCACAATTGAAACCATGGTAAGGTGAAAGTGCTACATGGCGAAAGGTGGTGGATTGCGGGCCCAAAAGTGATCTGAACCCAAACCACTTTTGAGCAGCCCCACAATCACATGTTTATATGGTGTCCTATTAGAGAGAAGCATGTGGCCGCCCCCTGAGATTTAAGTCTCGTTGAGTCCCTGAGAAAAAGAATTTAATGAAAATAGAGCTGGTGGTTGAAACCTTGGCTCACTCCATAAATGGAAGGCATGGAAGGCCTGGACATGGGGACTGAACCATCAGCCCATGGTACCCCTGTGGACAGATTTTCCTACAGACCCATGTTGATCTGAGCTGGTGTCTGACAGAAAGATACATGGATAGCTTGGTAGATGGTTGCTCAGACGGAATGCTTTGAATGTAGTGATCAGGTCACACTCCCGATAGTCTGGGACTGATCCGAGTTTAAATGTTTCAATTTGATATTTTGTCATGGTCGTCAACTGGTTGAGCAGAGCTCCCTATTTTGTAATATTTTTTATGCCAGCGTTGTTCTATGGTTATGTATCAAATTTGAGACTTTCGCATTAATAGAAGTCAACCTCTTTTCATCTCTCTGTAAAAAATGTGCTAAAACACTCGGGCATGGAGGATCTAGTCGAGGGTTGTGATGCTATTGTAATGTAGGTTTGATTACGGTGGTATCATGACTAGTTTTAGTCATCTCCCTTGTTATCTTATTTCTCCTCACACTGAAGAACTGGGCATGGAGGATCCAGTCGAGTGGTTGTAGTTGCATGGTGATGTAGGTTTGATCATTATGATGCTATGACTGTGTTCCTCTGACATATTTCAACATTTGAAGCTTGAGTTCAAGAGCATTCTTGATCCTGAGTTTTCTTCACCAAGCTACTTGAAAGATGGATGCTCATAGCAAACTTGTGCACTTTCTCACTAATTCTTCCTTCTGCTCACCCTTAAACTTAATTCAGTGACTGAAGCTAATGGAGGCCCTCACTTCCCTGTGCATTGCCTGTCCAGTTTCTGTGTTAGAATTGTTCCTATATTGAGTTTTCTCCATTTGACCTCCACTCATAAAAACAACATCCACCAAAAATTTTGATGGGTACTGGGCTTATCCTCCCGCAATATGAGGGTGACTCTCAGTGCTAACATTTGTGGCATCATTATCGGGGAATGAATTGAAGACATTTCCTCAGAAAAGAACGACAAAGAAATTCTAATCCTGAAGGTGCATCAGATATCAACGACTTGAAGATTGCAACTTGCACCTGGCGACTCCATTGTTTTAGTTGTGGCTCCAAAAGGCAGACACACGAGGTCTACTCCACAGTTGCCTCTAGCGGCACCTGAAGTTGACCCAGAGAAAATTATCATAAAAGGAAAAACCCCTCAAGAGGGGATTGCGACTGCTATAGCAGGAGATTCTGGTAAGTTACATGATTCTTATTTGAAAACTCCAGTATCTGCTTCTAATTCTCCTGTTATATCATCTGCTGGAGTTCCTATAAGTTTAAATTTTGGGAGTTTTCCTATTGATTTCTCCCCTCCTAGTCTCGGTTTGTGAGGAGAAATATTTGACACCCCTGTTTCCCTTGAAGTTGTACAGTGGTTTAGACCCGGGATCTTAGAAGACTTCCCCACTCTAGGATTTAGTACTCCTCCCCCTATTAGAGTTGTCTCATTTATAGAAGGGGAAACCTTTGTTCCCTCGAGCCCCGTGGCTTTCCCCCCAACACTCAGTCATTTCCTCTTTCTCCCAGAAACACAACTACAGTTGCACCTGTCCCAACTCCATATCCTCCTAGGTCTCCTCCATTTCGCATCCCAATGGCAAGTGCTAATCCTCCTAAGAACAGGATGGCTGACATATTGGTTGCTAGATATGCCCCTCTGGTCTTACCTTAGCCTATGAATGCTCTCCTGACCACAAAATAGCTTAAGTACATGTCCCAGTTCATAGGGGAGGGAGACATAATTGCAGAAGAGAACCTTTCAACTTTTTATAGATTTGCAGAGATTCGGGGCATCGAAAATGAATATGTGTGAATGAGAGTTTTTGTACAGAGCCTTGATGGTGATGCCAGGAATTGGTTTAAGGACTTGCCTCCTAGATCTATTGACGGGATTGATGCTTTGGATGATTCATTCTTAAGACATTGGGGGGATAAAAAATATTTCCTTTATTATATTACATAATTTGGGGCACTTAAGAGAGAAGAGGGGGAATGTGTTTCAGATTTCTCAAAGAGATTTAATAAGATGTATAAAAATATTCCCACTGAAATTAAGCCTACAGAAACCTCTGCCAAGAATACTTATGCTAGTGTTTTTGACCCTGATTTTTTCCTCCTGTTGAGAGAAAGAGGAGCTACCTCCTTGGCTCATATGCAAGATGCATCCCTTGAAGTTGAATCCAATATATTAGCAGTTGAAAAACTTAGGAGTAAGGTTGATAGAGACAGAAGAAAGGGTAGGTCTGAAACTTCAACCTCTGGTTCCTATGTTTCTCCCCCTCTAATGGATGAAGTGACCAAGATACTAAAATCACTTTCTACTAAAGTGGAAAGGTTGGAAATGGAAGGAAAGCGGAGCTATAGGAATCCCCAAAATGATGATAATAGGGGTAACTTCAAAAGACCAAATAGTGCCCCTCAAATCATCCAAAGAGATCAAAGACACATGGATAGGGATGATCAGAAAATTCAAGCTCCTCTCCAAAATAACCTTGTTACTGATGACGAAGGGGAGGAAGAAAATGTTGATCCTGAAATCCATTGTCTTGGCGACACCTCCTCTTTTCCTCATCTAACCCAATCTTCATATGAGGAGTCTTTCATGGATAGCCAACTAAATGAGCTGAGCAAGGGAGAAAAGGCCAACAATAATCCCAATAGATATAGCACGAGGTCAAAGAAAAAAGAAGGGAAGCTTGATATTTCTGATCAGCCTACTAGAACAGAGAATCCTACCAAAGATGTAGCAGACGACAATAAAGAAAAAGAGGCACAAACCCCCCCACCAGTGATCAAAATCCATATCTCGGAAGTGAAGGAGATTTTGAAGCCTCCCTCCTGTTTTAGCTTGGAGCATGAGATTCAAAAGATTAGGATCCATGTACCTCTTTCATAGTTAGTCAAGCATGAGGGATTCAAAAGGTGCCTCTCTAAAATATTGCAGCCCAAACCTTCATCTCATTCCTCAAACTCAGTCAATCTTCAAGATGAAAATCCAGTTGTCATACTAGGGCCTTTGGTACATGATAGGGATGATTCCTCACCTCCTTTTTATACATCACTGAATATCCATGACAAGGTATTGCACAACCGCTTGATGGATTCAGGGGCATCTTACAATCTCATGCCTAAGATTGTCATGGATGAGCTTGGGTTGGAGGTTACAAAGACATACCATGACTTGTATTCATTTGATTCCAGGAAGGTGAAATGCCTAGGGGTTATTAAGGACCTATTCGTCTCCTTGTTCCAATTGCCAATGAAGAGTGTGGTCATGGACATTGTGGTAGTTGATGTCCCCCCTAAGTTTGGGATGCTCTTGTCTAGATCATGGATACAAATACTAGGGGGGACTTTGCAAATGGATATTTCATATGCACCATTCTTGTGTATGGAGGGGAACATAGAAGGCTTTATAGAGAGAAACACAACTTGCCTACATTATCAGTGATGAATCCAATCTCATCAACCACCCCATTTTCTCAGTTGATACTGATTTGGGAACCAGTGTATTACAACTCACTGATATTCCTCAACCACCTATTGAACTAAGAAAGCAACCTATTACCTTTTTTGAAGATCCTCCCCCCAATACCTTTGTTTGGAATTTTTTTTTGATGGAGCCTCTTCTAGGGAAAGCGTTGGTGCTAAAGTGGTTTTTATTTCCCCCTCCCAAAAGACCATATCTTTGTCTTGCAAGCTAGAATTTGAAACAACAAACAACGTGGCAGAATATGAGGCCCTTGTCTTTGGTTTGAGAGCTACCAAATACATGAAGATAAAGGAGCTAGCAGTGTTTGGGAATGCCGAGTTGATTGTTCATCAAGTCAGAAATCTGTATCAGGCTAAGCATCCCAGGTTAAGGGCCTACAAAAATGAAGTCTAGGATATGATTGACAGTTTCTTCCTAGCTTTTAATATCTCATTTGTTCCAAGGGAGGGGAACTTCGTGGCAGATTCCTTGGTGGTCTCAGCAAGTAATTTCAAGGTCCCTTTGCCCCCCAAGCTCAAGTATGAGGTGGAGATAAAATACAGACCCTCTATTCCTGACAATGTTAAACATTACAAGGTCTTTGAGGATGATATTGAGATAAAAACTTTCCTTGAGACTATGGATGAATTCTCTGATATGCATATTGATCAAGATCAGGATTCTGAACAAAGCCCTCATGATGATGTTTTTATGAATAAAATCGTTAACCATCATATTGTTCAGTTGCCTAGCAACCATATTCCAAAGGGACTTGTCCCTTTGGAAAGATTGCTTGACAGGAATGATGTTGTTGTAAAGGTTGAAGGATCAACTAAGAGGTCGATGTGACTAAATGCAATTTAGGAACGAATGAGGATCCCAAATGGGTCAAACTATATAGAAGATTATCAAGGGAGAAGAGGGATGAGTATATCAAGATTTTGAAGGAGTTTTTTTTATGTGTTTTCTTGGACATATGAGGACATAGAACGTATGACACCAACATCATTGAACACAAAATCCCTTTGAAAGGAGATGCCAAACCTTTCAAGCAAAATCTCAGAGAGATAAATCCCATGTTGTTGCCTATTATGGAAAAGGAATTCAAAAAGTTGTTGGATGCACAGATCATCATCCCCTTGAGATATTCAGAGTGGGTAGCTAATTTGGTGCCTGTGAGGAAGAAGAATGGGGAAATCAAGTTGTGTGTTGATTTTAAAAATTTGAACAGGAGCTCCAAAAAGGATAACTACCCCTTGCCAAAAATGGAACACATTTTGCAGAGAGTGACTGGTTCATCCAGAATGTCTATGGTCGACGACTTCTCTAGTTACAACCATATCTCTGTCTTTCCTAAAGATAGAGAGAAAACAACTTTCACAACTCCTTGGGGCACATTCATGTATGCTAAAATGCCCTTCGGATTGATGAATGCATGAGAAACCTTCTAGCGATCCATGGACATCGCCTTCATTGGGGAGAAGGACAAATTTGTAGTCATCTATCTTGATGGCATTACAATATTCTAAAGGTCTGATAAAGAGCATTATCATCATCTGAAGAAAGTTTTCTTGAAATGAAGAAAGTTTAGTCTCTCTCTCAATCCTAAGAAGTCTTTATTTGCCATGCAAGAGGGAAAATTGTTGGGGCATATTGTGTCAGCTGAAGGGGTGAAGATTGATCCAAGCAGAGTGGAGGCTATCCAATCCTTATCTTTTCCCAGATCTAGGAAAGAGGTTTAGTCTTTCTTTGGTAAAATCAAATTTATGAGGAGGTTCATTTTTAATTTTGATGAGTTGGTTAAATGCATTACGACCATGCTCAGAAAGGGGAACGAAGTGAAATGGACTATTGAGTCCATAAATTATTTCAATCAAATAAAAAGGGCTTTGACTGAAGCACCTGTGTTCATCATCCCTGACTATTCCAAGGAATTTCTGATATTTTCCTTCACTTCATTTGATACATTGGTTGTTGTTTTGTTACAAAGAAACACAAAGGGGTTGGAGAAGCCTATTTCCTTTTTCAGCAGAGCACTGAGAGATGCAGTAATAAGATACGATATTATGGAGGAGCAGACTTATGCTTTGGTGAAAGCCCTCAAGGCTTTTAGGATCTATATTCTGCATTCAAAAATTATTGCATATGTCCCCTCGACCTCAGTACAGGAGATTATGATCAAGCCTGATATTGATGGGAAGAGAAGCAAGTGGATCGCCAAAATTCTAGAGTTTGACCTAGAAATAAAACCCACCAAATTGGTGAAAGGCCAAGGTTTAGCTAGGTTACTGGCTGAATCAAATTGTAAGGCCTTGGGGGTAAATTTCATGAATATAGACTCAGAAAATTGGCAAACTGAGATTGTTGGTGAAGATTATCATGTCAACCCCAACTTAGCAGGATGCACCTGGTATAAAGACATCATACACTTCCTGCAAAAGTTGAAGCCCCCTGATGGTTTGGACAAAAACAAAGTGAGAGCCTTGAAGCTGAAAGCAATCAAGTATTGTATCCTTGATCATATTTTGTACTGGAAGGATCCTCTGGGAGTCTTGTTGAGGAGTCTATACCCACAAGAAGCCCAAAAAGATATGACTGATTTTCATGACAGCTCATGTGGGGGACATCATTTTTGAAGGACCATAGCTTATAAGATCCTCAAAGCTGGGTATTTCTGGCCCAACCTTTTCACTGATGTTTGTGCGAAGATCAGAGCTTGCACCAAGTGTCAAAAGTTTGCTGGGAAAAAACAACTCAAATATTTGCCTTTGAAACCTGTAATGGTTTCTGGACCTTTTCAGTAGTGGGGTCTCGACTTCATTGGCAAGATCCACCCAGCCTCAAGTGGCCAACATAGGTGGATTTTGACTGCCACTCATTATTTTACCAAATGGATAGAAGCCATCCTTACAAGGAGTGCCTCCCACAAGGTAATCATAAATTTCCTTGAAGACATCATCTCTAGATTTGGTTGTCAAAGCAGGGTTGTTACAAACAATTCTACCTTGTTCAAAGCTAAGCCATTAGTTAATTTTTGTGAGCAGTATGGGATCACACTAGTCCATTCTACTCCCTACTACCCTCAGGGAAATGGTTTAGCAGAGTCTTCTAACAGGAGCCTCATAAAGATCATCAAGAAGTTTTTAGAAGACAACAAGAAAGCCTGGGATTCAAAGCTGAAGTTCGCATTATGGGCTGACAGGGTTACGAACAAAAGGTCACTGAGCATTTCTCCTTTTCAACTAGTGTATGGAGTTGAGGTTGTTTTTCCTGCCCAACTTGCTTTTCCTGTGGCAAGATTCTTCCAGGACTATCAAGGGGAGCATGATGATATGATTCAGAGGAAACTACAGCTGGTAGAAGTGCAACAGACCAGGGAGCAGTTGTTGGATAAGGAACATGATCATCAACAGAAGATAAAGAGATCCTTTGACCAAAAGACAAGCAAGGAGGATTTCCAGCTGGGGTATCTGGTGCTCAAATGGGATGCACCCAAGAAAGACAAAGGAAAACATGGTAAATTCAAAGCCTTATGGATCGGTCCCTTCAAGATCTCTGAGGTATTCCCAAATAACACTTATAAATTACAAAACTTGGAGGATTCTGAGGTTTTGGGAGGCCCTATCAATTGGCACTTTCTGAAGAAACTTTTTGTTTAAGCCATGATCAGCTTCCTACCATTGTAAATACCACTTTATTTTTGTTTTTTCATTTTTAATAAGAGACTCCATAACCCAAAGCTAAGGCACTCGAACTGCGTGTTCTTGGTAGCTCGCAGGGAGCATGCCATCCCCTGTGGAGCCAAATGTTATCACATGAAGTTGTCAGGAGTCATATGCGTTTGTTGTTAATACCTGGGTCTGTGTCTTTGCCCTATCTCTCTCTCCCTCTCCCAGGCTAAGTCTGAATTTTTCCCCTTCGATTGTTAAAGTCGGTTTTTGTTTGCCCCTTTTTGTTTGAGCTCCCTATTCCCCTTGATGTCTTACCCGAAAGAAGTCTTGTCCCTAAGCCTTTCTGTTTTCCTCTAAGGATGAACACTCATCTCATTTTTTTCTATTTTCTCGAGCCAACAGCCAGTTGTCCAAGTCTTTGTTCACACAGGCCGCAACCATGGACATAAAGCGCAGATTTCATATTAGTCCATTTTAGGCTTGAAACACAAGCATCAGGAAGGTTTAATATTTCAGCGACGGAGATTCTAGGAGCAATTCAGATCAATGGCTCACAGACATTCGAAATTTCAAAGTTGCACGAAGTATAGTGCCAGAGAAAAAGGTCTGAAGTCCCAAGGCCTAGAGCGAGCATGAGTCGTTGATATTGAGGGAGAGAGGTGGCATCTGATCCAAGTGTTCGGGGAAATGAGCTTTGGGAGTTTTGAAGTGAGAAGTGCGTGAAATTCTTGAAGAGTCAAATCTCGGACTCCTGAAGCAATTATGGACCATTGATCTCAAAATCAGCAGGGAGTCATTGATCTTAGCGACAGTTCCTCTAGAAGCCCCGAGATGCTAAAAGTCTCGAAGTGGATCTCAGTCGTTCGAATCCAAAAGCCACGCGTCATTAGATCTGTCATTTCAGAAGTTTTTCTTCAGGGGTTTTGAAATGAGAAACGCGTCAATTTCCCAAAGAGCCAAATCCTAAACTCCCAAAATAATTCGAGTCATCCAAAGTAAGAAAACACATGGAGGCGAATCCCTCACTTTGGATTTTGGTTCTCCAGAGAATTGCAGAGGTCAAGCATTGAAAGGTCCCGAAGTCTCGAATGGCCGAAGTCCCGAAGTCCCAAAGTGTCGAAGTTGTCGAAGTCCCGAAGTGCCGAAGCACATGGCACACTCATCAGGTGTAACATGTGGCACACTATCTAGGTCATTTGGTCATAACACATGTCACCCTTCTTTTCATGACACATAAGCAGACATGACATCATATGACGTTAGTCCACAATGCCATTTGGACCATCAATTAGCGAGGACACATGACATAAATCCATGAGCTTTGAAGGAAAAATAAGTTTGAGATTTGATTTCCCAGAGCCCGGAGACCTAGAGGAGATATTAGCCATCAGTCTGCGATAGCCACGCGTCATTTGATCTAGCACTGCAGAGGATTTTCTTGGAGGATCCAAGGGACATGTGGAATAAATCCGTGAACTACGGATAAAGGTCCGAAGTAATTATTGGTTGTTCAATTCAAGAGGACACGTGTCATCAGATCACCAGCTCCGAGTAAAAGCACTAAAGACAGAAGAAGTTTGAGATTTTAAATCTCCAAAGCCTGAATCGTGAAGCAGATCTCGGCCATTGATTTGAAAAGGGAAGATCTGATCCATTGATTTGAAGGGGGTAGATCTGAGTCGTTGATCATAAATCCTCATCGTAGATCAAAAGATCAGCGACCATGATCCATTGCGGGGATGCAACATACTCAGTAGATAAGTTTCTTGAATGGTCCCGCAATTGAAACCATGGTAAGGCGAAAGTGCTACATGGTGAAAGGTGGTGGATTGCAGGCCTAAAAGTGGTCTAAACCCAAACCACTTTTGAGCAGCCCCGCAATCACATGTTTATATGGTGTCCTATCTGAGAGCAGCATGTGGCCGCCCCATGAGATTTAAGTCTCGTTGAGTCCCAAGGAAAAGTAGTTAATAAAAATAAAGTTCGTGGTTGAAACCTCGACTCACTCCATAAATGGAAGGCATGGAAGGCTCGATCGTGGGGACTGAACTGTCAGCCCGTGGTACCCTTGTGGACAGATTTTCCTACAAACCCATGATGATTTGAGCTCGCATCTGATAGAGGGCTACATGGACAGCCTGACAGAAGGATTCTCAGACGCAATGCTTTGAATGTAGTGATCATATCGCACTCTCGATAGTCGGGGACAGATCTGAGTATAGATGTTTCAATTTGATATTTTGTCATGGTTGTCCAGTGGTTGAGCAGGGCTCCCTATTTTGTAACATTTTTTATGCCAGAGCTGTTCTCTGGTTATGTATCAAATTTGAGACTTTCGCATTAATAGAAGTCAACCTCTTTTCATCTCTCTATAAAATTTGTGCTAAAACACTCGGGCACAGAGGATCCAGCCGAGGGTTGTGATGCTATTTTAATGTAGGTTTGATTATAGTGGTATCGTGACCAGTTCTAGTCAAATCTCTTGTTATCTTATTTCCCCTCACACTGAAGAACTCGGTCATGCAGGATCCAATCGAGTGGTTGTAGTTGCATGGTGATGTAGGTTTTATCATTATGTTGTTGTGACTGTGTTCCTGTGACATATTTCATTGTCTGAATCTTGAGTTAAAGAGCGTTCTTGAGCCTGAGTTTTCTTCACCAAGTTGCTTGAAAGCTGGATGCTCACAGCAGACTTGTCCACTTTCTCACTAAGTCTTCCTTCTGCTCACCCTTAAACTGAATTCACTGACTGAAGCTAATGTGATGCAAGAGCATCATAACAAGCCAAAATACGCGCTTAGCCAAAGGAGCAACTAGACGCGCACATGGAAAAAGAGCACGTTTTTCTTTATGAAAACATTTTGAATTTTGAAACTAAAGCATTAATGTAATAAGCTAGGAGGAGTGTACTTGCATTTATATCTTGGAGATTGTAAACATATCTTGAGCGATTGCTCTCATCTGTAGAATGTAAAGGAATTTATACATAATTAATGAAAGTAGGCAGATTTGAATTCATAGATTAGACAGTTTAGAGAGTAGGAGGGAAACCGGATACAGACACCCTCACCCTTGTATCATTGTAGCATTATCATTATTGAGAGTTGTAGCAGAGAGTTGTAGAGAAGAACCCATGTACAGGAGCACTTGAGTTAATATATGAAGCTTTGACTCATTTTCGTGGTGTTATGATGCTTACTATTTACATTTGCTGAATGGTATGCTTACCGTTGTTTTACTCTCTCTGTTTATGCATTTGTTTCAATGTTGTGTTGAATCTGTGATTTGATGTTAAGTGTATGAAGTCTAAGAGAGGAGAAAAATGAGTTTCAATTGTTTCTAATCCTGAGAGTTCCTACAAGGAGTGCAGTAAAATGTCCGCAAGGTGTGCGCTGACAAAAGTCCGAGTTTTATCTCAGAAAGATCAGGAGAGATACTGTTGTTCTCATTTCTCGCAGAAGTGTAGGTGAAGCACAAAGCCGTGCAAGGTGTGCATAGGCCAGTTGAAGCCTTGGATTTTATAGATCCAGAAGGAAGGTGGAAGGACTGTTGTTGCAAAGAGTGCACAGAGTCGGGGACTCAAATAACCGGAGGTTATTTGAATGATTGTCGCAAGGAGTGCGAGCAGGATCTCTTGGAGATTTAAGTTCACAAGTGAAAGCTCGGGAGGGTTAGTACCTTTGAAGAGTTAAAAGGAAGATGGGGAGAGAAATCATTGCATCGAAGTTAAGTTCAGTGGAAGGACCCCAAATCAGTTTGGCCAGAGAAGTCATTAAGGAGTGAATCAGGCAGTCAGAATTCTCCGAGGGGAACTTGCGAAGTCACAAGGACCGTAGGATCCAGTGAAACTGCAAGGTGGTTAGAAGTTGGGTGAACCCATCACTTTGGTTTCAAGAATCAACATGGACCATTTATGGTGGTCTATTGAGCTGTTAAATCATTTCGGAATTTCGGGTTTCGTAAGTCTGGAGTGTGAGCCAAAACCCTTGGTCACTCTAACTCCCAAATCACGAAGTGGATTATTGCGTGTGAAGACAACGGAATTTTCGGTGCTTTATTATTTCGAGGTTCGGCATACCAGGAATCTTGATGACAAGGAGCCTAGACATAGTGCAATGAAAATCTCAAAGTCACGAAACGCGACGTGCCTTGGGGTGAATTTCGTGATTTCGACATTTTGACACTTCGGGTGTTGGGAAGTAGAAGAGGCAACGATCTTTGGAATCAAGAGTTTCAAACTCCCAGTTCGCGAAAAGCCGAAAGATCCAGAGTCATCGGATCATGGAGGATCTCAGTCGTAGATCACGTTGGAGGCAAGGTTTCGAGAATTTGGAGATCGGAGTTTCGGGAGGTGAGGAACCTTTATGTTGTGGATCTCACAAGTCGTGAAATCCCGAAGAGTGAAAGGAAAAATTCCCGAAAACATTGAAGGACAATAGCCATGGGCCCAATCACGTTTCGGGGTTCTGGGAGTCAAGAGACATAGTTGCATGTCAATGCAACTCCTGAAATCATGAAGAGAGAAAAGGTGAAAAGTGGGTCCTAAGCATTTATCAGAGGATACATGCGACGAAAGTCAAGGGAGTGGTCAAGCTTCAAGGAAAATCCTGAAAGACCTTCGATCTCGCCAAAAGGGGAAATTTTGGAAACCAAAAAATCCTAAGGGAAGAGGAACAAGTGTTGGTCGATCACTGAAGTTCCAAAAAGCTGAAATAAGTGGCAACAAGAGGCACGGGTTCAGTGCACTAAAGGAGTCAACCCTTGTTGACGTTTCAGGTTTCATAGGTTGAAGAGACAAGAGGCTTGACAACAGGATTCGTGAAATCACGAAATCCGAAATCCCGAAAGGAAAAGATGAACCCCGATAATATTTGTTGGTCAATGTGGAATACACCTTGTGTGTGTGGTATTCCTTGTGGGGAAACCAAAGATTCAATCTGACTTAGGGGAAGATTTGGAACGATCCTGTGCGGATCTTGGCCCAAGGATTGGGGGTTTGCATCATTGTGGTATCAATGCTTGATTGTGTCTATATATTTTAGGCAGAGGGAGCTAGAGGAAAAGGAGTAGTCTGATACGCATCAATGTGGTATTAGAGATCAGAACAAATTTTTTGCTTTATGTAGCAGAGAGAACAAGGGAACATTTTATAGCCATGCCTCCGAGAAGGAGATACAAGCCAATGCCAATGCCTGATCCAACAAGAGAAAGAGAAATGCACGAGTTACGTGTCAGGTTTGATGCCATGGAGACAACACAGAGGTGCACAGTTGACACTGGGGATATCAGCGAGGCCAAAAGTGAAAATGAAGCTGGAAATGAAGGGGAAGAAGCTATAGTCAAAGATGTTGCGGATGAACGCCTATTCAGGGCTATTGCAAGGATAGGTGCCAGAGCAAAAATGGACATTCTAGTGTATGAGGGAAACCTGGATGTTGAAGAGCTTCTAGACTGGATTAGAGCTCTAGACAAGTACTTCGACTATGAGGATGTTGAGGAAGACAAGAAGGTCAAACATGCCATTACTAGACTTAAAGGGCATGCAACACTATGGTGGGATGAACTGCAGGCAGACAGATGCTGCAAGGGCAAGCAGAAAATCAAAAGCTAGGATAGAATGGTTGCAAAGATGAAATCCAAATTTATACCCAGGGATTATCAAATCACTTTGTTTCGGAGGATGCAGAATTTGAGATAGAAGTTGATGTCAGTGAAAGAATACACTGAAGAGTTCTACAAGATAAACATCAGAGTAGGTCATCAGGAAAGAGATGATGAAAAAGTTGCCAGATACATGAATAGTCTACGATATGACATTCAAGATGAGATGAGCATGATGACCATTCAAAATGTGGAAGATTCTTATCAAATAGCTCTAAAAGCCGAAGAGAAGCTGAGCCGGAAGCAAGGTCAAAGAGGTCGAGGTAGAAGTCAAGCTAGAGGCAAAACAAATGCCCAGGACATAACTCAAAAACCTAAAGAAGAGGGAAAGAAACCTCAAACTCAACATGAGAGAGGAGGAAGCTCACAGAGAGGGCAGTATGCTGATAGAAATACTTTTCCTCGAGCTAGAGGAAGAGGAAGAGGCAGAGGCAGTGAAGTAAAATGCTTTGTCTGTGGAAAGATCGAACATAAATCCTATGAGTGTCCAGATAAGAAAAAAGATGGTGGTGAAACTCACATTGCCGAAGCTCAAGGAAGGAATGTTGAGGCAGAAGACACTGAGGGCAGAAGATCTTTGATGATGAGGAAATTTCTCTTGAAGCCAGAGGAGGAGGCAGAGAACCAAGCCCAAAGAAACAGTCTGTTTCGGACTGCCTGCAAAACCAAAGACAAGGTATGCAAGGTCATAGTGGACAGCAGTAGCACATACAATCTCATATCTACAGAGATGGTAGAAAAGCTGGAGCTGGAGACTGTTGTACATCCAAGCCCATACAGAGTTTCGTGGCTACAAAAAGGACATCAGGTAAATGTCACTAAATAGTGTTTAGTTGAATTTAAAATAGGAGGATATAAGGATGAAATATTATGTGATGTCATTCCCATGGATGTTTATCATCTATTGTTGGGTAGACCATGGAAATATGATAGAAACATGGTTCATGATGGGAGAAAGAACACATACACCATGGAGAAGAATGGGAGGATGCACATGTTGCTGCCAATTAAAAACCAGGAGGTGAAAACAGAGATGAACAACATTGTACTTCTCATGAGTGAGAAGGAACTTCTTAATGAGGTTAAGAAGAAGGAAGACACAGAATTTATTGTGGTCAAGAATCCCAAAATTGTTTTGACCAGTACAAGAATAGATGATTTACCAGAAGAAATCCAGGAATTGTTGGAAGAATTTGTTGATATAGTAGTGGAAAAACTACCTTGTTCATTGCCACCTATCAGGAGTATAAGCCATCATATCGATCTTATACCTGGAGCCAGTTTACCAAACAAAGCCATGTACAGATTGACGCCGCAGGAAAATGAAGAAGTTAAGAGACAAGTCCAGGACTTAATGGACAAAGGATTGATTCGAGAAAGCTTGAGTCCATGCATTGTTCCAACAGTGCTCAGCCCAAAGAAAGACGGAGGCTGGAGAATGTGTACAGACTCAAAGGGCAGTCAATAAGATTACCATCAGATACAGATTTTCATTGCCGAGGATGGACAACTTGATGGATTGCTTGAGTGGAACAAAGTTTTTTTCAAAGATTGATTTGAGAAGCGGGTATCATCAAATTCGAATGAGAGAAGGTGATGAATGGAAGACAACATTCAAGACAAATGAGGGGTTGTATGAATGGCTTGTCATGCCATTTGGCTTAACGAATGTGCCCAATACTTTCATGAGGTTGATGAACGAAGTCCTAAAGGATTTCATAGGGAAATTCATCATTGTATATCTTGATGATATATTAATTTTCAACAAAACAGGAGCAGAACACTTGAAGCATTTAGCTGCAGTAATGAGAAGATTACAACAAGAGAAATTGCTGATAAATATGAAGAAATCATCATTTATGAGGACATGACTCATTTATTTGGGTTTTGTTATCTCCGCAAATGAGTTGAAGATGGATCTAGAAAAGGTAGATGCAATTAAGAATTGGCCAACGCCGAAGAGTGTGTTTGAAGTTCGAAGCTTCCATGGTTTGGCAAGTTTCTATAGGAAATTCATTTGAAATTTCAGTGGAATTAGCACACCAATGATGGATATGATGAAGAAAAGACACAAGTCTTTTCACTGGACAGAAGAAGCAGAGAAGAGCTTCAACCTGCTGAAGAAGAAGATCACGGAGCAACCAATTCTAGTTTAACCCGATTTTAGCAAGACATTCCAGGTCAAGTGTGATGCGAGTGGATTGCAATTGGAGCGGTCTTGAGCCAAGCTGACAGGTCGATCGCATACTTCAGTGAAAAACTGAATGAAGCAAAGATCATGTACTCAACATATGACAAAGAATTCTATGCAGTCATACAAGCACTAAAGAAATGGAGACATTATTTGGTTCTTAAAGAGTTTGTTTTGTACAGTGATAATCATGCTTTACAATTCATGACTCAACAGGAGAAGTTGAACCAAAAACATGTTAAATGGGTTGAATTCATGCAGAATTTTACTTTTGTGACTAAGCATATTTCTGGAACTGCTAACAAAGTTGTTGATGCTTTGAGCAAGAAATGTTTGCTTATGCAGGAATTTAGAGTCAAGACTTTGGGTTTTGATAACCTCAAATAAATGTATAGGGATGACCCAAATTTTAAGGAGGCATATGAGGCATCTGAGAATCCAATTCTCAGGGATAGAAGCCAATGGACCGAGTATATGATCCAGGATAGGTTATTATTCCGGGGAAATCAACTATGTATTCCAAAATTCTCCATGAGGGAGAACCTGTTGAAGGAAAAACACAGTGGAGGATTGGCCGGACACTTCGGTCATGATAAGATGTTCTCAAAGTTGAATGGCTCATATTTTTGGCCAGGGATGAGGACAGATGTTAAGAAATTTGGGGACAGATGCAAGATTTGTCAGCACACAAAAGGGAAAATGCAGAACACAGGGTTATATCAACCATTACCCATACTAGAAAGGCTGTGGGACGCAGTGAACATGGATTTTATATTGGGACTGCCAAGAACACAAAGAGGATATGATTCAATCTTTGTGGTAGTCGACAGATTTTAAAAAATGGTACATTTCATACCATGCTAGAAAACCAATGACGCAACTCATATTGTGAACCTATTTTTCAAGGAAGTCGTCAGACTTCACGGTTTGCCAAGGAGTATTGTGTCTGATCGAGATACCAAGTTCGTAGAGCATTTCTGGAGGACCTTATGGAAAAAGCTAGGGACAAGTTTGTCTTTTAGCTCAGCATATCGTCCTCAAATAGATGGGCAGACAGAAGTCGTGAACAGAATCTTGGGAGATTTGTTGAGGAGCTTAGTGACTGAACACCATAGTTAATGGGATCACATTTTGCCACAGGCGAAATTTTCTTATAATGATTCACTTAACAGAAGCACAGAGCAAAGTCCATTCCAGATTGTATATGGAATGCAACCAAGGGGAGTTTTTGAATTGAAAGATTTAGAACAAGCTGAATTTAGGAGTGCTAGTGCAGAAGACTTTGCAAAAGGAATGAAGGAGCTTCATAGCCGAGTCAAGAAGTGATTGCAGAGTTCAAGTCAAGAATACAAGCGGAGAGCAGATCAACATAGGCGAGAACTTCAATTTGAAGTTGGTGATTTGATTCTTGCGCATCTGAGGAAGGAAAGGTTCCCAAGGGGAACATATAAC